>LKTO01000881.1:0-15650 GCA_001399465.1 Hymenoscyphus scutula
TAATATATTAACTTAATAGAACCTTTAAGAGTATATATAGTAGAATTCTCTAGAATAAGTAGACTAAGTATATAAGGTAGTAAGAACTCTACTCTAGAAAGAATAATCGAATCTTCTTATATATAGAAGCCTCTATAGTTTAATTTAAAGTATTTACTATAAGCTCTAATAATATATCTCTACTTAAACTAGTACTACTAGCTCTATATATAGAAATTTAACTAGTTAATCTAAATACTAAATATAAGATTAAGAAGATTCTTAACTATAAACCTATTAGAGATAGAATTAAGTATTTAATTAAATAGTTAAATTACTTATAATTAGAGAATATATAAGAATATAAGTTAGCTCTAAGCTACTCTTAGCTTCTAGTAGCCTTCTACTACTAAAACCTAGAGTTTTCTATATCTTATAGTTAGAAGAGAAAGTCTCTAGAAAGGCTAGGTTAAGATCTAGGTTATAAGATTTAGAGGTAGTAGAGGTAGAAAGAATAGCTAGCTAGCTAGTCTTCTTCTCTTATTATTTTCTCTCTTCTAGTTTCTTCTTTTCTTTTCTATCTAACTCTTTAGTAGTATCTAGTTCCTTAAGAGAACTAAGACTAGTTACTATTATCTTTTTCTTTTAAGATAAGAGAAGATATTTTTATTTTTAGAGTTAAGTAATCTAGACTATAGCCTTCTAGGCTTAAATAGTAGTCTATTCTTTCTCTTTCTCTAAATACTCTTTCTAGTAATCTAGAGAAACTTATTCTAAACTAATAAGTATTTAGTATAATTTCTTTACTAGAATATTTAATATATTATATAAGATTAAGATAATTATTATTTATAATTTAGAACTATAGTATTATAGAAGTTATAATAATAGAATAAAGAGCTATTATTCTTCTAATAATATTTCTTAGATTATACTTAAGTATAGAGATATACTAGTCTAAGAAGAGAATAGTATTATAAATTATATATTAATATAGTTTATTATCGAGTAGTATATATTATTAAGTAGTATACTTTTCTCTACTCTACTACTTTAAAATTAAATTAACTAGACTATTCTAAATCTAGAAGCTTCTCTATAATAATAACTTTCTAATAAGTATATAAATTATAACTACTCTTTCTATAAGTACTATAGTATTATCTATCTAGTTATCTCTTATTTATATAAACCTCTCTAGAGCGCTTATTATATTAAATCTACTTATCTATCTTCTCTTAAGCTAAAATATTATTTATATCCTCTACTACTAGTACTTCTTCTTACTAGATCTAAGTCTTTTTAGCTCTTTAGCGTTTACTAAGAGCTTTATTTATCTAACGAAGAGTCTAGAGTTTAGCTAATATTAAAGTTATCTTATAAGCTAATATCTCTATTCTCTTTACTAGCGAAGTAACTATCTTAAATATTAGAGTTAGTAAGCTTTCTTAATAATATATAATTTAATTTTTAACTAGTATAGTCTATAAAAGAGTATCGGTTAGATTATAAGAGGTCTAAGAGACCTAAGAGCTAGTGTCTATAGAGGAGAGTCTAGAAGGTATTAGAGTCTATAATCTAATATTAAGCTTTAAAATAACTACTTCTAGATTAGAAGAAATAAAGCTAGCTCTATAGAATCTAGATTTACTATTTTAGATCGTTATTAACTAAATATAAGCTATATAAAATACTAAAAAGAACTCGACCTTAGTAATTTAGTTAATATAAGCCTTAATATAAGTTTTAATTTATCGTCTATATATATATTTAAGTATACTAAAATACTTAATATTAAGTAGCTAGATAAGATAAGATAAGTAAGAAGATAGATAGAGAGATATAATATTATTAGCTATATAGTACTTCTAGAATCTTACTAATTTATAACTCTTATATCTATTAAGAACAAGTATCTAATATAGTTCTTTTATATAACTATAAGTATATTTATTAAAGTATTAGAGCTATTCTAGACCTATCTTATTATTTATTTATCTATTATAAGTTGTTTTAATAATCTAATTATTAGAGAGGTCTTCTTTAGTATACTAGCTAGAGAGGTAATATTTTCTCTTTATAACTAAAAATAGAGAGATACTTCTTTCTTTACTATCTATATAAATAATCGCTATAGTCTATTCTCGATTCTCTAGCTAAACTATCTTATCTCTACTACGTCTATCTATATAAGTAATAACTATAGTTAGAGAGATTATATCTATTATAAAGCTTATTTCGTCGAAGTTATAGAAATTATAGTTCTAGATTCTATATTTTACTTATATATTCTATACTAGTTAAAATATAGTCTAATTAGCTTAGAATCTTTATATAAGGCTCTTTAAAAGTCGTAAATATAAATAAAACACGTCTTTAATTCTAGTTAATATTATATAAATCGATATATCTAGAGCTTCTTAATATATTCTTCTCTTTATAATTTAATAATATAATTTACTATATCTTTAATATTAGTAAGCTAGAGCGTAAATCCTCTTATATCTAGATTAAGTATATATTAAATAATTATTTCTTTCTCTAGTTTATTTAATTTATAATAATTAGATCTAGTTTTAAAATAAGAAGTTTAGCTAGCTATTTAGTATTATAGTATTATTTTAGAGACTTTATAGATTTTTATAATAGAGCGATAACTAAGTTTTTTAGACGTTTAGATAGCCTTAATAGCTAAGGTAATTCGTACTTCTTAAGTATAAACTTCTATATTTAGTTATAGAGAAAATATATCTCGAAGATAGTAGATAGTAGAGTAGAGAAAAGTATACTACTTAATAATATATACTACTTAATAATAAACTACATTAGTATATAATAAGTAAAGACTAAGTAGTATTCTAATAGATTAAGTACTATTATATACTCTTATAGTATAGATAGATTACTTAGATTAGCTAAGTAATCTAGAGATTTTATTTTTATATATAGTTATATAATATAAAGTAATAGATAGATTAGTTACTTTAGAGTAAGAGTTACTTTAGTTACTTTAACTAAGAATAAAGATTCTATATAAGACTAGTATATCTACTACTATATAGAAGCTTTATATCTAACTTAGCTTACTTAGTTATTAATATCTTTTAGCTTTAATTACTTTATATAAATAATAAGTTTATCTCTAAGTAAATATCTCGCGATATAAATCTCTTTATATAATAACTAACTTATTAAAACGATTACTCTTATTAGATAGTTTAAGTTTTATTATACTCTACTATCTTTACTTATATAAGGAACTGAATAAGCAGTAGAGTACGCAGACGTAGTAGAACAATTAATGTTCTATTAAGATACAGAATAAACGATGCCCTATTATACCTCCGTCTACCTCATAGTTATATAGGCCTAGAACCCTCGGATACTCCCTTCTATCCGTACACTTCTCAAAACCATCTATAGTATTAATAGTATCAGCCTCCTTACAAGTCACCGTCGAGTGTACAGATCACATCTATATACCTGTCGCCCCGCCAAGACTACGTGCTTACTAAGCCCCTGATTAACCTAACCCCCTTAATCTAAGTCCCTCACAAATACCTCCCCTTCTAGGTTCTTGTCCCCAAGAACCTAACATTAAGTACTTCTATAAATACAAACAACAGAACTACGCCTTCTTGCCTTACAAACCTAAACAACGGAACCCTGCCTTCTTACCGTCGTTACCTAAGTAGCGACCTAACAGTAAATCACTTCCTACAGGTCTATAACATTTACTTGTTTGTTTATTGTCGTATAGCGTAGACCCGGCTGTGAATCATCTACTCTATGTCTCTAGTATTCACTTGTTTGTTATATAGCATAGACCTAGCTGTGAATTATCTACTCCGCGTTTCTAATATTTACTTATTTATTGTTGTATAGAATCTTATTATTGTAATTCACAAGCCTTAGCAGGCTAGTATATAGTTCTAGCCTTCGACTCTTCTTATTTTCTTCACAAATTCCACTTTAAACTTCTACTTCTAATCTCTTAACAAATCTTAATTAAATCCTATAACATGTCTTTTCTCTAGTACTATAGTATTACTCCTTAGTTAGTAGCACCTCTAACTAGCTTGTCCTATCTGTGTTACCTTTATTGTTCTAAGAATTTAGACAGTCCTAACTAGGAGTTAAACAGCTATGTTAAAGTAGCTAGCTATAATGTTTATAAACGTTGTCGCTATATAGGAAAAGTATATTACTAAATTCCCTAGAGCTGTTATAAGTAAGTTAACACCCTTATTACCTGTCGTAAAGCTATCTTTCGCTTACTAGATAGCTAGCGTTTTAACAACAGCCTAGAAATCCAGTCCCTTAAAGCCGCTTAAAAAGCCTATACTAACAAGGTAGAAGCTATTATTCGCTCTCTTCGAACCTCTAAAACCCTCGATAGTATAGGGCACTTAATTCTTTTAAGTATTTCCTAAATATAAGCTACTCTTAATAGAATCCTTAATATTATATATTACTAGGTTTATTTTCTTACTATACCCTGTCGTTTCTATTTCTAATAGTTCCCTAGAACAACCTGCCTCCTCTAAGCTAGGATAACTCTAATAATTTTAATAATAATGTTAATAGAGAAAGAGATAAGAAAGAAGAAGAAGATTTAGTTAGTGTTTCTATACTTTCCTCCTATATATTAGTTTTAATAGAAATATAGTATCCTAATAATAATAAGATAATAGGTAGTCCTTCTTCTTGTCTTTCTGCCTACGCTACGCTCTCTTAACGCCTCTCTTGCTCTACCACCTCTCTTTATACACCTGTCCGCGGCCTCCTACCTATACCTAGACAGGCTGATCAAGGCCTTTAAGTAGTATCCGAGAGTATGCCTAAAAACAATAGCTCTTCCTCTAACAACCTCTCTTTTAAGCGTCCTCGAGATACTTATAGTCGGTTCAACAAGGAATAGGCGATAGGTAATAGTATAGTTACGTCTTTTAAGCTTTTAAATAAACATGTTGTTTTCCTATAGTTAATCTCTAGTATCTTACTAATTTCTCTTCCTTTGTTTTCTTACTATTTATAAACCTAAGCTCTTACGTTTTCTATACGTCTAGCCTTTAGAACAAGTTTCTTAATATTCTTTAATCGCTTTCTATACTTCTTTAAGGTTTTCTACAGGCTCTTATATATTATCTAATATTAAGTAACCTCTCTAATATATAAGATACTATCTTTCTTTTCTCTTATCTCTATAGTTAAGTATTAACTCTACTTTATAGCGCTCGTCTCCCTTAATCTCTATTAGAGGTAGCTCTAGAACTACGCCTACTTAGAAGTACTAAGGCTCTAATAGTAAGACGTAAAATACATTATAGATTTTATATAATTCTAGGAGTATTAATTTATATACTTGTTAGTAGTCTCCTTAAATAGCCTTAATTGTAAATAGTCCTAGATATCTATCTACTAGCTTCCTACTTAGCTATAACTAGTAGATATACTTACTCTAAAGTATTACTTTATTATTTACCTTAAATTTTATATTAAGGGTTCTCTTATTATAGTATTTCTTTTACGCCTTAGTTATAGCTATCTATTATAACTTTAAGGTTTCTTATTCCTTACTTAATACTTCTACTCTATTTCTTACTACTAGTACTTCCTCTTCTATAACGTTATCCTTAATATAGATTTCTACTAATAGATAAAAGCTATAAGTAGTATAAAACAGAGTTATTCTAATTATAGTATAATATAAGTTATTATAGGTGAATTCTGCTAATATAAGTTTTAAGGCCTAGTTGTCTTAGTAGTAGTTATAATAACATTAGAGATATTATTCTAGTATCTAGTTTAAGTTTTTAGTCTAGCTATCTATCTATAAGTAGAATATAGTACTTAGTCGTCTCTATATCTTAAGTATAAAATAAAATATACTCTAGAATTTACTTATAAACACTAATCCTCTATCTAATATAATACTCTTAGGTATTCTAAAATCCTTAAATATAAAGAGTATAAATAGCTCTATAAGCTCTTCTACTATAACCTCCTTAGTTATATAGATGTAGTAGGCTATCTTTATATATCTGTCTACTACTACTAGAATAGAGTTATATACTTTATCTTAAAATTTTAATAGTAGTAGTTCTATAATAAAATCTATTATTATCTCTTCCTAAGGTCTTAAAGAGATAGAGAATAAACTTAACAAGCTATATAGTAGATGTCGCTTAATAGTTATCCTCTAGTATACTAGGTACGTCTTAATATAGTCTTTAATATCCTTTCTTAGTCCTTACTAGAAGTACTTACGCTATATAGCTTCTACTATCTTGCTAACACTAAAATGCTCTATAAACAGGTCATTATAATTTACCTCTAGTAATTCTCTTTAGATTATTATATTAGATAGTATATAAATTACTTCTATATAATATAGTAAACCTTTTATATTAATATCCTATCTAATAACTCTAGCTTTTCTCTTTAGCCTCTACTTTTTATACTTCTTATACTATATAAAGGGGTCGCTTCTTTATAATACTATAAGAAGCTTAATAAGTATTAGATCTATATTATTAAATACTATTTTAGAGTTACTCTATCGTAGGCCTAATACTCGTAACATATACTATTTATAACTAGCTATATTAGCGACAGGCTTAAGTAATAGGTCTTCTATTACTCTGTCGTAGTTCTAGCCGACTCTATAGATCATTAGCCTCGGCGTCTCACTAGTTAAGAGGTGCCTACTCTCTCTCTCCTAGGCCTTGAATTATAGCGCTTTAGGGTCTTCTACAATTCTAAGGGCTACTATTTATAGCTTCTTAGTACTCTACTTAGTTGTTCTTAACAGCTTGTATAACAGTAGGGACTTATCGTCTCCCTTACTTCTGTTATACTTGTAATCTAGCCTTCTAGACGGCCTGTCTACTAGGTTAGTCTTACCTTCTCTATACTCTAACATAAAATCAAACACTACTAATTCTTTAGCCTACTAGGCTTGTCTCCTATTTAGTTTTCTCTTTATTATAAAGTATTTTAGGTTATTATGATCTGTCTTAATAACAACTATATACTAGGTGTATATAAGGTAATATCTCTACTACTAGAAAGCTAGTATAATCGCTAGAAGCTTCTAATTATAGATGTTATAGTTAACTTTAGCTACTATAAACTTTCTTAAGTAAAAAGTAATAGAATACTATCTTATATCCACGCTCTTACTAAATAGTTATAAGAGAATATATCCTACTATAAAGCCTAACACATCTGTCTTAACTTTAATTACTCTTTCTATATTAAAATAGCGTAGTACTAGCGTAGTAGTAAAAGCTGTTTTCAGATTCTAGAATACTTCTTTTACTTAGTCTGTCTATTAAAACAGTTGCTTCCCTTTTAATAGGTCGGTAATAGGTTTAGTTACTACTGCGTAGCTATAGATAAAACGTTAATAAAAGTTAAAGAACTCTAAGACTACTTAAACTTCTCGAATACTTGTTAGCGACAGCTATTCTAAAATAGTAGTTACCTAGCTTAGCTCTATCTTTACCTCTTCTAGACTAATTATAAACCCTAAGAATATAACTATATTAGTATTAAATCTACATTTCTATAAATTTACTATAAGTCTATATTATATCAAGTGTTTAAGGACCTGTCGTACTACTATCTTATGCTTGTCTAGGTTCTCTAAGAATATTAGAATGTTATTAAGGTATACTATATATATTATATCTACTAGGCCTACTAAGGCCTAGTTGATATATACTTGAAATGTAGCTAGCGTATTATAAAGGCCGAAAGGCATTATATAGTACTTAAAATGCCTATAGCGTGTATAGAATACTATCTTCTACTCGTTACTCTTTCTAATCTAAAGTTAGTAGTATATATCCTTTAAGTCTAACTATATAAACCTCTTAGCTCTATAAAGACGGTCTAGCGTCTTAGTAATTAAGGGGAGCGAGGTTCTATCTTTAACTATAATTCTATTTAAACTCTAGTAGTTAACATATAAATATAGCTTACCTCTCTTCTTTAGTATAAATATAATTAGTACCTCTACTAGACTAGTAGACCTTCGAATCTAGCCTTTTCTCTTAGACTCTACTAGGTACTCCTAGAGTACTTCTAACTCCTTCTTAGATAAAGTATATACTAGTCTCTATAGTAGCTTACTACTAGGTTTAAGATTAATCTTATATTCTATTTTATAGTATAATAGAAGCTCTACTACCTTCTATTCTAAAAAAGTATTTATAAGATCCTAGTACTTAGTTAGAAGTACCTACTCTTTCTCCTCTTATATTACTATAGCGTTAATCTAGTAGCTATCTTTCTTACTCTTAGCTAAAAGAATCGTAATAGCGAATATATATAGTTTAGTTTTTATTACCTATATAAACTTCTTTACTATCTATAGCTTAACCTCTATTTTTTTAAATAGGTACTACTATATAAGATTCTAAAAATTAATTACTATCTATAGTATTTATAGTTCTAGTAATCTAATAATAATATTAATCTCTTTAATATTAAAATTATATAATATAAACTTAAGTTTATTTCTTCTACTTTTCTCTAGTATATCCTATACTATTATCTATAAAAGGTAGTTAATATAGAAAGTGATTCTCTACTCTTATACCGCTACTAATATAGTTAGCCTTCCTACTTTTACTAGTAGTTCTATCTCTACTATAATACGTCTTTATATATAGTTCGCCTCTGTAGTAGTATCTAGAATTACTCTAAGTTTTCGCTTATTCTTCTCTTTCTCTAGAACTATATTAGTTGTTAGGAATAAGGACAATCTCTTAGTCTGCTTCCTTATCTCTAACTCCTAACTAGCTACTCTAAGGGAGGAGACTACTGCTAGCTAATAACTTTTCCCGGCTATCTTAGTTTAGGGCACCTAGATACTAGGTGTCCTACTTTCCTATAATTATAACAGGTTACGTTAGTATAGTTAGTAGTATAGTAGCTCTTCCTTTAACATTTAAAGTAAACAACATCTGAAATATCCTGTTTCTCTATTAGTATACTATTAGGTTTTGTAGTAGAGGTAGAGTGTTTATTAAGCGGTTCCTTTTTAGGCGAGCGCTTCTGTTAGTACCTTAGCGCCTCCTCTTCTAGTAAACGACTACGTCTTCGCTTAGTAAACCTCAGGAGAGTACGTCCTCTATAAGTAGAATATCAGTTGATAATGTTTTCTTTTTAAACTACTAGTGTAATCAGGTCTTCTTGTTTATATAGAATATATAATTCATTGTTAATCTTTATTCTAATATCCTTATATAGTTTTACTAAAAGGTTGTTCCTCTTCTAGAAGTTGTTATATATCTCTAGTTTATCTTCTTACTTATCTAAGTAGGCTATAAAGGCTTATACTAACTAGCTACTTCGATGCTCTACTCTCTCTTACTTTAAGAGCGCGTCTATATTTTAGTTCTCTAGGTCTAAGATAGCGTCCTTTATAAACTCCTTAAACTCTTTCTATATTATTATATTAATCCTCTTAGTAGTCTTCTTACGCCTCTATATTGTTTTAGATATTCTCTTAAAAGTAGATATATAGTATATAATTTTTACTACGTCTGTTCTCTATATTATATCTTTGTTCTCTCTCTACTTTAGTTCTATATTATAGAAGAACTCCTCTACCTCCTTAATTAATTTCCCTTAATATAGTTTTAAATCTCTTATCTTTAGAGCTCTAGCGTTCTACCTATGTTCTAATAGTAGCTTCCTAATACTAGATACTAGATTCGGTGTAATGTGTACGTCTCCCCTTTCTTAATTTCAGGCGTCCCTGTTTTAAAGAAGTATCTTAAGTCTCTCTTCCCTTACCCTTAACTTCGTAAACAGGTGTTCTTCCGCTTCTAACTCGCTGATTCTATTCTAGATTGCTTTAAGTCTCCTCCTGACTCCTTGCTTTTCTAGTGCCGCTTACGGTTTACTGTCGTCCTAGTACAGTTCTACACTTCTTAGTAAATTAGGAGTCAGTTCCCTTCGCTCCTTCTGTAGTAGTTGTTGCTCGTGTGGTGCTTGTTCTTCGTGTAGTGCTTGTTCTTCGTGTGGTTGCTGTAAGCTTCCCCCTCTGCTCACCTACGTGCCGCCTACTGTGCTTTAGGTTCTAGACAGTTACTAGCTAGTTTGTAGTTAGCTTTGTAATCTTGTCGTTAGTTTGTTCGTCATTTTTTACGTCCTTGTCGTCCTGTCTTTCTATCGTCTTATCGTCTTGTACTAAGCTGCTTCCCTAAGGGTGAGATCGTTTATAATGTGAGGAACTAAATAAGTAGTAGAGTACATAGACGTAGTAGAATAATTAATGTTCTATTAAGATATAGAATAAACGATGCCCCATCGTACCTCCGTCTACCTCATGGTTATATAGGCCCAGAACCCTCGGATACTCCCTTCTATCCGTACACTTCTCGAAACCATCCACAGTATCAATAGTGTCAGCCTCCTTGCGGGTCACCGTCGGGTGTACAGATCACATCCGTATACCCGTCGCCCCGCCAAGACCACGTGCTTGCCAAGCCCCTGATTAACCTGACCCCCTTGATCTGAGTCCCTTACAACTTATAAGCTTATATCTTTATACTCTACTTACTAAACTAATATAATAGCTAGATTAATTCTTCTAATAAAGAATCTACTATATCTTAAGCTAGAATCTCTTTAGATATATTATTAACTAAACTCTTCTATATTCTCTAGTATCTAGAGTATAGTATATACTAGTATTCTTTTAATAAAAGTTAAAACTAAAGTATATAGCTACTAATACTCTCTTTTATAGATTTATTATCTTTTTATATTCTTTATATTAGATCTTATAGTTATATACTTTTAGCTATTAGTCTATATACTTCTATATATCTCTACTACTAGTACTTATAAGCTTATATTATTATACTTTACTCTACTTATATTACTCTAAGTAATACTTAAAACGTTTAAGTAAATTATATTTATACTACTTATTTTAATTATTATTTCTAGAACTCTAAGTATAAGTATTTAACTTATAACTAGTCTAAGTATTATTATAAGTAAAAATTCTATAGTTAATTATTAAGTAGCTTTTTCTTATAAAATAAAATTTTATAAAAACTTAAGTAAAAGTATTATAAAAGATAAAATATAGATATTATTATATATTTTTTTAAATAAAAAAAAGTAACTCTTATATATCTTTTATACTTACTTATCTAATATTATTATTCTATCTATTTTAAGAAATATAATTTTATAAAAGAGATTTCTATAAAAAGTTTATTAGAAATAATTACTATATTATAATATATAGCTTACTATCTTAATATATAATCGACTAGTTTTCGAAAATCTTTAGAAAAGAATCTAGAATTTCTTATAGTAGATGTAAAATTCGAAGAAAAAAGAAAGACGTTTGTCTTAGGTTCTTAGTTTACGATATTTTAAAAAACGAATTCTAATAAGAATCTTTTTAGATTTCCACTTCCGTCCCAGCTATCGCGAATTGACAGCGGCAGGCACGGTTGTATCCGCTGTCGAGAAGTAACCCACCGGTACTCGTCGGGACTCGAGACGACGCGTATTTTAGGGTCAAAGCAAGGTTTAGATGGTAATTGCATAGACGTTGCCTACAAGAATACGCTTTGGCCGTATAACACGTCTAGTCGCGACGAGTAACAAACTCTCGAAACCTATTTTGAGAAATCAAACAATAATTAACTCTAAATGCCACTCTACAATACCACTCTGCCATGTGATCGATGAGGAGAAGAAATCACGATGCACAAGTAAAGAGGAAAGAAAGTTACTACGACGTTTTCGATAAAGAGAACCCAGAATAGAGTTATCAGTAAAGTGACGAACGGGAAAGAACCAGAGCGATCGAGGAACGCACGTCAGTGTCCCCACTTTACCCCCTTGGTACCTAATCCACGTACCAATCATCAACGAGAGAAATCCCCGGGAAACCGGGCACACTAGTGCGCTTGGGACGAATGAGAAATGAGACTTTTTTATGCTAAGAGGAAGGAGCGCAGCGTAGGGCGACGACTTCAACGAGGCTGAGGTTGAACCTTACCTAGGTAAGGCTCTTGTCTCGTCTTGCTTCCTCGTTCGGATGAGTCGGATGAGGTGGGAATTGAGTGCCGAGATTTTGGAATTGTCATTGTAACGTTGAGGTCTTGATTCCAGATCTATTCGCGTTCTTTGGGTGGCACAGTTTTTTGCTCACTGTACGGGTTGAGGAGCTCCCCACTTTTTCTTTCTCCTTCTTGCGATCGATTTGTTGGTTGAGCCCCTGGCGATCGAGGGGTTCAGGGTCTGGGTAACCTTGTCAGATGTATACGACAGCTCACTCATCATTCATCCAGCCCAACCTCCTGGTGGGGGATTAAAGCGGCAGTAGGTACGGTACTGTATTCTTCGAGTCTGTTCTAACTCTATTGTGCCTGCTTTTTCAAAACGTTACTTATTTTCTAAAGATTCGGGACAAGTGGGGTTCCTTGTGCTAACCCTCTGTTACAATTTAAAGCACAATTTTAAATTGTCCTAGATGATTAGGACAATTCACCCGATTTACCCGAGAGTTGGCACAACGAGCTACACAAGTTACACGGCAGGTACGACCTTCAAGCATATATTTGCTGCTGCTTTTATGATGAGATGCTGTGGAGCAAAAGCACCCCACTAGGTGATGTAGTTCGGATGTTCGACCAGCACATATAAACTTTCGGCCTCCTTTCTCCCTCGCCCACGACCCTTTGCTCTTCATTTATTCATCTCATCCACTCGGTCTCGTCTCTTTTGATAAAATACACAGCTATCAAAGCCAACGAAATACAGACGCCCATCATGGAATCTTCGTCTGATAAGGAATGGGTGAGTGACACTAACTTCCTCTGCCTCTTGTTGACATTTTACTTGTTTTGTCCTACAAAACTAGAACTTCCAACTAACTGTTCTAACTCGTACAGACCTCCAACCCTCTCCTCTCCTCTCCTCGAATTCCTCATCCTGGTCAGAACAGCCGTCAGAGCCCTCCTCCACCACCATACACAGCATCTTCCTCCTCATCATCCGTACCAAGAGATTCAAGGACGCGTGGCAGCACCGCAGGCAGCCAACACCGCAAAACACCCTCAATTTCCGTATACCCTACTCCCCCAGCATCCGCCAGTCCAACCCGTAGCTCATTCCACCCCTCAAATCCCTATGCGGCATCCGCGTCCTCTCATCGCCAATCCCCCCGCCTCAGTCCCAGCATCCAATCGCCCGCCGAGTCCCTACCACAAGGTCACAGAAGACGAGGAAGTTCCCTAGGAGAACGCTTTCCCGGCGACATGTCCCACCGTCCTCTCGATCTAATCAGGAAGGAGACGAAAGCTGCCCACCGCTCCCCTCATCTACGGAAGAAGGCTATCCCGGGAGCGGATGTCATCGACGTCCTCGATTCCACGTTCGGTGGTGCATATCACCATGAGGGACCTTACGATGCTACATTAATCTCTCGGAATCGGACGTTCAAGAATTCGCCAGTCGCAGCGGTTCGGGATTCGAATGAGAAGGCTTTACGAGCCACGCCGGCGGCGAATATTAGGGATGCCTTGGATAAACACGTTCCCCTATCCGGTGTTGCTATTATTCCACCGGGAATGGCGGGGTTGGATGGGAAGGTGATGCATTATGAGGAAGGGGCGGATTTGATGCGGGAGCCGGAAGCGGGGGGTGGTGCTTATAAGCGGTGGGATCACATTGTATGTTTTCTTTTCCTCTATCTGATCAGTTTGATCATCCCTCTTTCACTATACTAATATCACATAGAAATACCTCCCCGAAGACCTCAAAGGCAAAGGCGAGCCCTCTTACTCCATTGAGAAGAATCTTAAAAAGGAAAAGCACATTGCTCGCTCCCGTGGCCAATCTGTCGGCGAGGCCTCCGGTTCCAGTTATGAGATGCAACCGCAGCAGCGTCTTCGACCGGGCACGGCTCATCAACGCAGTGTGAGTGGGAGTAATATGCATGATTTCCAACGTGGGGACCAATACTTGTCGCCGGGCTCGTATGGGAATGGAGAGGGGAGTTCTAGTGGTGGGGGACTTGGGGAGGGATTGAAGAAGCGATTTGGGAGTTTTAGGAGGAAGAAGGGGGGTGAGGTGAGGACTGCGGATATTTGAGGGGGATGTCATGGAGGAGAAGGGCATTGGGATGTGGTGATGGGGGTGGTATGTTATATATATGCCTTTGAATTGCCATTGGGCGGGATTGATTAAATGGTTACTTGGTGGGAGGAGATTGGGTGGGGAATAGATGGGATGGGATGGCATGGCATGAGATAAGATGGAGTACGATAAGATGGGGATGTCGTGCAATGAATGGAATGGTTACTGTATAGTATTTGATAATGGGCTTTTCTTGGGGTTATAGGGATAGAATTAATTCATTCTTTTTTCTTTGTTAACTTTTCTCTTTTCTCTTCTTGTCTAGACAGACAACATACGTAACTTATTGTCCCAGTTTGTCGTGCCACTTTTATAGAATTAATTCTTCGTTTTTTGTTAACTTTTCTCTTTTCTCTTCCTGTCTAGACAGAGACCGTGCGTAACTTATTGTCCTAGTTTGTTATGCCACTTTTTTAATAGTAATAGAACTTTTATTTGTTTTTTTTATACTAGAGAATAAATAAGAAGGGCTAGAGAAGGAATGAGAAGGGAGAGGAAGAGGAAGAGAGAGAGAGAGAGAAGGATATAGTATAATTATATAAGATTGTTTAGACTGTTTAGAATTATATTTATAGAATATAACGACGCTAGAGGGTATAAAAGGTTAGTATATCGAGGGTTTTTATTTTTAGAGTATAGAAGATAGAAAGTAGAATCTAGAATAGAGTAGAGAGTAGAAGGTAGAAGAAAGAAGAAATAGAAGATTAAAGAAAGAAGGTAGAAGATAGAGTATAGAGTATAGAATATAATATATAGTTATCTATAACGTAGTTTATTAGCGAGTCGATTATATTAGCGAGTCGATCACTTTAAAACCTATATAAAAAACGCCTATATATAACTATATACTTTACGTATTTATCTATAAAAATATCTAAAATTAAAACCTTAGTTTTATTACTATATAAAAAAGTAGTATTAAGAATTTTAGACGCTTACTAATTATAATCGACGATTCGCTTAAAATTACCTCTATAATTATAATTTCTTTTTTTATTTCTTTAATAACTAAGCGATTATAATTAGTAAGCGTCTAAAATTCTTAATACTACTTTTTTATATAGTAATAAAACTAAGATTTCAATTTTAGATATTTTTATATATAAATACATAAAGTATATAGTTATATATAACGTAGTTTACTACCGAGCGATGTATTACGAATTACGTGTACACGTGACTAGTAAAGACTAGGCGGCGTTCTAATAGGTTAAGTACTATTATATACTCTTATAGTAATAGAGGATCGCTTAGACTAGCTAAGCGAACTAGGGATTTTATATAGGTTAAATCACGTGACTATTATTAATTAGTAATAATTAACTAAGTAACGCTAAGTAAGATTAGAATGATTAGAGTGATTATACTAATTAATATAAGTAGAAAGGTTCTATATAAGACTAGTACGTCTACTATTAGATAGAAGCTTTATACTTAACTTAATATTATATTATTATTACTACCTTAATAGCTTTATAGTTAAGTAA
>LKTO01000882.1:0-15616 GCA_001399465.1 Hymenoscyphus scutula
ATATACTACTATAATAAATAATATAGTTAGAAGCTAATACTAAAAGAGAGAGATAAAGTCTATTTATAGTAAAAAAATATTAATATAAAGAGACTAAGTAGAAAACTAGACTATATATATATTAGACTATTTAAAATTAAGTAAGTAAAAGAACTCTTAAATTATAAACTAGCTCTACTAAAAATAATAAATATCTTTCTAGTATTCTATATCTTACTTCTTAAACTAGTACTACTAGAAGTACTACTAGCTCTACTTATAGAGATCTAGCTAGTTAATCTAAATACTAAGTATAAGGTTAAGAAGATTCTTAACTATAAACTTATTAGAGGTAAGATTAAGTATTTAATTAAATATATAGATTATCTATATTTAGAGAACACTTAGAAACTAAAAGAGAATATTAGCTAGTACTCGGTAGAACTTAAGGAGTTCTATTCTTAAAACCTAAGTCTACCTATAGTATATAGTTAGTAGGATAAGCCTTAAAAAAAGTAGGATTAAGACTAAATTCTAGAGAAGTGTCGATAGAGAAAGTATTAGTATAAGTAAGCGTGTAATTACCTAGGAAAGCATCTATAGCTATAGAGGTAACCTTGGCCTTAACTCTTTCCTTCTCTAATTCTACTTCCTTGCGTTCTTTCTTTTTAGTAGCATCTAACTTGTCTAGAGAGTTGAGACCTACTACTATTATTCTCTGCCTACGCTTATAGAGTACACGTTTTTGTTTCTTTAAACAGCGGATATAGGATATAGCCTTAGCTATGATTATATAACTCTTCTCCTCCTTATCGTCTAGTTACTTAATTTAGAAGTTAACGCTATTCTACTTACTTACAGCTAGTATATAGTTAATAGACTAGACGTTATAAGACTTGTTTATAGAGGAACATCGGCTACATCGGGATAGTTTTAGATCCCTAGAACAAACGCAGCCTTTAGCTTTACTAGCATTCTTATATCGAGTACACGAAGCTATCTTCTTTCTAGTTAGATTGATTACGCGGCCTAAAGCTTTATAATCGTTATATCTTATAGAACGAGGGACGGTTATAGTATAAGAGGGAGAGAGTCGGCGACCCTCTAATGATATTTCTTAGGTTGTACTTAAGCGTAGAGACACGCTAGGCTAAGAAGGGGATAGTATTACAAATCACGTATATATGTAACTAGTAAAGACTAGGCGGCGTTCTAATAGGTTAAGTACTATTATATACTCTTATAGTATTTAGAGATCGGTTAGGCTAGCTAAGCGATCTAAGGATTTTGTTGTTTATAAATCACGTGACCTGAACAGGGATTACTAGACGGCGCGACCGGTCTACTAGTCTAGTAGCGACAGAGCGACCGAGCTAGTAGGCTAGTATTATAAGGACGAAGGTTCTATATAAGACTAGTATGTCTACTATTAGATAGAAGCTTTATACTTAACTTAATATTATATTATTACTAATATCTTAATAGCTTTATAGTTAAGTAATAAGTTTACCTCTAAGTAAACACCTAGTCTATAATTAAACCTCTTTATAAGAACAAACTCTAGCGATACTTAGTTACCTTAGTTAGTTAGTTTAAGAATCGTTATAATAAGGTTAAGAGTTATAGATATAGAAATAATTTACTATAAAGAGATAGAGATAAGAGTTTTTCTAGTATACTATCTTTCTTATATTAACGCTAAGATTACTATCTAAGCGAAGAGATTTAGACTAGAGAGTATTTAGATCGATTTTATAATTTTTAGTTATAACTCTAGAGATAGAAGTATATATAATCTTAGATATATAATAGATAGACTTATTAATTACTAAATCTAGCTATATCTCGATTAGATTAATAATAATCTAATAAGCTAGAGATCTCTACTTTAAGCTAGTTTTACTAGAACTTTATACTTTTATAATATATAGTTATAGTTAACTATAGTTCTATTATAATTATAAAGTATTAGATTAGATAGATATTATACTCTTCTAGACTTAAAAAAATTAATTTATTAATAAGATTATTTAAAACTTTCTATTAGAATTTATTTTACTATAATCTAAATATTATTCTTATAAGTAGAGTATAGAATCTATCTAGTTTTTATAGTTATATTTCTTCTAGTATATAGTTTCTAAATATAGATAAACTCTAAAATCTACTTAAGAGTTAAAAAACTATTCTATAAATACTTACTATATAACTCTAAAGATATATTTTATACTTTAAAGATATTTAATAGATATTATACTTAACTCTAACTTCTTCTTTAATATTAGATAAATACTTCTACTTAAAGTACTTAGTAAAGTCTTTTAGACTTATAAATAAATATATATACTTATAAATAAAAATATCTAAAATTAAAATCTTAGTTATTAAGTATTACTTAGCTTATATTAATATATTTATAAATATATAAGATATATAGTTATATATAGACGTTTTTTATATAAGTTTTAAAGTAGACTACTTAATAATATAGACTACTTAATAGTAAACTATACTAATATTATTTAATTTATATATATCTACTTTTCTATAATTTAAGTCTTAAAAGAATAATCTTAATTATATAAAATATAAAAGATAGTATCTCTAAATTATTCTATTCTTATAAATTCTTACTATATAAATACTAATATTAATATAAAAAAGTAAATTTAATTAAAACTTTATACTAGATTATATATTATATATAGATAATATTAAAAAAATATATAGTTTAAGAGTACTTAGATTCTTAGTAAGCTAGAGCGCTACTCTAATACTACTTTAAGTTCTTAGTTTTAGATTATATAGCTTTAGCTTAGTTATAAAGGTTATAAATTTAATTAATTATTAAATTTCTAACTTTTAACTAATAATTAGAACTCTATAATTATATTAATAAGAGACTATTAATCTAATGTTATCTACTCTAATCTAATCTAATCATTTCTTATACTATCTACTACTCTATCTCTTAATTTCTTAATTCCTTAAATCCTTATATCTATCTATAACTAACTGAAACACAACTATTAAACATCAAACAACAATCTCACTTCTCACTTCTCACTTTCATCCAAAGTTAAAAAACTAACTAAATTGTATATTAATCCATCGCTACCTATCCAAATCTATAAAAACCGATCCTCTCTACATCTCGAGAACAACTTCCCATTCCCATCCAGAAAACAAAAAACAAAGCTCAACGGGGTATAAAGTAAAATCATCATGTTATCATTTCCTTTCCACCCCCACCCCTATCCCTCTAAACGAAGTCCCCCCCTCAAATCATTTTCTTCTTCGCTCGATAAGTTGGTTTCATCTCCCAACCGTGAGTCCCCCAAGGAGTCTAACTCTGTTTCCTACTCCAGAAAAAAAAAAGAAAGAAAGAAAACGCCTCGCGGACAATTTGTGTGTCTATCCATCATCCCCACCCCCCAAAACGCCATAGAATGAATGACTAGACGAGACAGCCCAATCCATGTATGCGTTTTATGCAGATACCGAATCGTCCGCAAGTCCCCTCAAACACGAGAAAAAAATCAAAAAAATCCAAGAAATATCCAAATCGAAACGTATTACTGCCGCATATATGCTCGAGACCTCAAATGGTACACTCGCTCTAGCTGTTGTAAAAAAAAAAAAATTGTATTAAACGAGGAAGACGGTGCATCCCACAAGAGCGACCATCGCGAGGTATCCCGTGGATCCGAGGACGTGGCCAAGGGAGACTGAGGTGGAAGATATTGCCCCCGAAGAAGCATCATCGGCAGCGTTTGGATCCGCGGCTGTTGTACCGTTTGGTAGGGTTCCGTTGATGACGAAGTACTCCGTATTGTTGATCATTGCGATGGTGACGAGGGAAGCGTTGAGATTCGTTCCGTCTCCAATGAGGGTTTGGAGGAAGGTGGAGTTTCCGTTGTCGTCACAGCCGCACACGGAGTAAGCGGCGCAGACACAGTCCACTGGCTTTGACTCATTGCCTCCTAATCCATCATCCTGTCGCACGTAGAGATTTCTTGGATTCAGCGTGGGTGTTGCTGTTGCGGAGGCAGAGGTCGATGTCGCGGTTCGATTTCGTCGTCCGGTTCGGTTGTAGTAACTGTATGGACTGTGATAAGGATAGCTGTACAGTCCGTATGGCCATGAGCCGTGGTATGAGGATAATGCGACTGCTGCTCCTAATCCTACTCCAGCACCGACTCCGACTCCGATTGCCAGAGGACTGATTCCGCTTGGTGATTTTCCGCCTGAGCTGTATGGTGTTGATGCTCCTCCACCGTAGTATCTTCCTCCGCCGAAGTTTCTTGAAGCCCCGGAGCCGGATCTTGTGGCACCGCCAGCGTTCGAGGATGATGAGCCTCGTGATGAGGAGGAAGAAGATGAGGACCTGGAAATTGTTAGATATGTTCAATATAGCGATGTGATAAATGTAGTAATGATGGAAAAAATGCGATCATGGCCGTGGGCTCTGTTTGCAGTCGACCAGAACTGGAATGCAGCGACGCTTGATCCACACCGGCAGCAGACGCAGCTCCTCCAGCTACAACCATTGCTCTGCCCGATGCGCCTTTCGTCGCGTCGCTATTCCCAATCCCAAATCTTGGAGGAGAAGTACTACTTCTCCATCCACCACCACAAAGCACCCAGCACCCAGCATCCCCTCCTGGATCTCCCCTCGATATCCACCCTCTCCCACTTCCACCTCTCGCATCCAACAAGCGACACCCAAAAAATACCACCCCTCCCACCAACAAAGAGAGAAGAAGAAAAAATCACATACCCAGAAGACCCCCCCTTCCCCGAACTCCCACTCGAACTCGAACTAGAACCACTACTCGAAGATCCACCCCCCTTCCCGCCCCCACCCCCTCCTCCCTTCCTCTTATACAACTCCGCCGCAACCTCATACGCGCGCTCCGCGAAGCTCTTCTCGACAAACTCGTACTCCTCACGCTCAACAAGGAGAACGTCATCGAGCTGAGGTACCGCGACAGCAACCGCCGACGTCCGGCAGGCGAGGAACGCGGCGACAACGAGGTGGGAGAACTTCATGTTGTGTGATGTGTAGTGTGGTGTCGTGTAGGTAGGACTAGATGTGAGTAGCCTTTTTTTCCGGAAATGGAGAAATGGTGAGATATCAGATGAGATGTGCAGCGATATGTCGTGCGACGATGGAGAGAGGCAATGTTGAGATAATTCAAAGATGGAAGATGTGATTTATCTTGAATGGTGTTTAGTACTGTCTCAGGTGGTATGTCAGGGCGCAGCGGCGTGGCGTGGCGTTGGTATATATCCGGAACAAGGGTTCTTGTGGCGGAGAGCTGATTTTTTCATTCAAAGCTCAGATTCGGTCATCGGTTTTCCTCCCTTTACAGTAATAATTTCGTTACTTCACTGCGAGGAAATTACTAAATACCGTAGATCTCATCTCCCCTAGATTTGCCTAACAAGAAGCCTTAAATCAAAGTGTCATGGATCTCACGGGGAAAAAAAGCTGGAGATGTACTAGAGAATGTAACGACCAATCACAAACACGTTGCTACGGGAGTGGACATGGATGGCGGTAAGCTGCTGCTGTTGCTGCTGCGCCTTGTTTGCCTCACCTCTTCACGTCATTGAAGGAAGGGAAAATGGGAGAGGCGAACCGAACCAACCACCCGAGCCAATCTACACATGTTTTCAATGTTTTCGTCAGATTTCTGCCAGCTGGCTGGTTAGCCAAGAGTTTAGTATTTGGCATCAGAAAGAAATTACGGAGAAGAGTTAGGCAGTTAGATGTGCAATCCTGGTATAAAACGGCCCAGTGCTGTTCCAGTGCTGGTTGATTATTGGGTTGAAAACGATTGCACAGCCCGGAGATCCGACCTTGTGAGATCCGACTATGAGTGAAGATCTCTGTACTGAGGAGGCGCTAGCAGCTAGTAAAGTATCGTGTTAAATACGAGTCGAGAGTCTGTACACTCCACGGATGAACCTTGAATAGTTGTAGAATACAACGTATACTTACTTCCGCAGTTCGAATAACATGCAGAAAAAAAGAGGAAAAGAACAAAGAACGAAATAAAATCAACCTAAATTGCGCCGCACCAACATAAGCACCAGACCACCTTGACCCATACTGAAACTGGACGAGAAAGGATGTATAAGCCTTGCTTGGTGACCCCTCATGATTTGGATTCCGCTACCGAAATCACCCCTTTGATCTTCGAGGCGGTCAAAACGTGAACGTACTATGGGGTCGAGCTCAAATAATAACATCCCATGACTGCCAATTGCTGACGTCGCTGTAGCTATGCAACCCCGCCCCAAGGCAACACTAGAAATTTTGAAAATGGGATGGTATGGCACTAGGCGAAATCGCCAGGGACCATTCATCCATCCGGCAATTGAATCTCTTCACACTTCCAAGGAAAGCTGAGGAATGGGGTTCAAAAAACATGACTTTTGTCTATCTAGACTGAGTTCCTAGATTCCCCTTTGGAAAATTGAATACCTTCCGCTCGACGGAGCTGAAAGATTGCAGACCGCCAGTCCCAAAGAGCCCTTTTTTTCGTTATCATAGTCTATTTCGTAACCACTTTCATTTAACCATGTGAGCATTTTCATGGCTTCTCATATTCCAAAATGACAGGAGTGGTGATAGTCTTGCCCTTGAAGGTTTCAAGTCCTTCTCCGCCCTGGGGAAATAGTCAGTTGCGATCCAATTCGATATTTCAAGGTAAACTTACGTAGCTGATCAATGGGGAGACTTCAACACCATCACCCTTTCCGGCACTGACAAGAGTCGCGCCGGCAGCTTGAAGCCATCGCTGTCCCTGGTTCATGATATCCGCCTTGCTGGTCTCGGCGTTATCCTCCTTACTACCAGCTCCGTTCTTCAAAGGGGAGAACTCGTCCTCGCGCTTGACTTCGAGGCATCCGAATTTCGCTAGCTCCAACATGGGGAAGACGTCGAAAACGAATTGCTCAAGTTTAATGCCATTGGGTTTCTCCGGCTTGACGGTTTCACCCGTCTCGGTGTTGACGTAAGGAATCTTCTTACGTGCAACATGGTGTGGAAGTTTGCTCGCCCATTCTGGGATGGATTCTAGGAATCTGAACGAGTAGTAGTGATTGACGATATTGGCAGCTCGGAATTTCAATACCCGTGGGGCATTTGGATCAGAGGGCTGGTGTGCGTCCAAGGCTTCTGCGACTTCATTGTCAATCTCGGAGTATTCGACAACATCTGGCTTGCCATTCTTGATCAGAATGAGCCCAACTGCCTCGGTAGCGTTTCGCTTTCGGACGACCTTGGTTGCAATATCAACATCTTTGGAAGCAGAAAATCCGATGAACACAGGATCTGCGACCTTGACCAGGCAGTTGTCAACACAGTAAGCGTGAATGTGTTCAATACCACGCTTTTTCATGTCACCAGTAACATCCGCGTTGACAAGTGCTTGGTAGAGGCCTCCATTTCCGTCTGGAGCCACAGCCACTCTTCCCTTGCTCTCTAACAAGATCTTCCCCTCATCCGAGATACATGGCAGAACACCTTGCTCAAAGATAATGACGTTCTCCTTTTGAAGGCCAAAATAGTTGTTCTCCTGAAAGTATTTCTCCGTAGGTCCTCTTGTTGGTCCACTGGTCATGACATACCAAGGAATCACAATCTTCGCATCCCCTCCAGCCTTCTTATGTGCCAAACTCTGCAACTTCTTTATTCTCTCGCCCTGCATCTGGAAGAGCGATTTGCCTGACAGAAGACCAATGTTGAAGCAACCTTTTGGATCCGAACTGCCCAATCGTGTTCCCTGACCACCAGCCATAAGCACGACACCGACTTTGTTTTGCGCAATCAAGTCCAAACCCGACTCGTACCACTTCTCCAAGTCCTCAGCCTTCGAATCGAGAATACTGGCCGTGGCAGATTCGGGGAGAGGTTCGAGAGGGGGCTCCTTGTCGGCATCTTGAGCTTTGGGTGGGTTCAACGCTTTGTCTGTGATTTTGTTGATGTATTCTGGGTCGAAGCCAGAGAGTTGCTCGAAGAGTTTGGCTTTCTCTGCGGAACTGAGGGTGTCGTAGAATGCGAAGACTTGGTCTTGTTTGGCGTTGGCATATTTGGTTTTCAGCTCTTGAAGCTCGCTGGCGGAGGGTTCTCGTGGGGCAGCTTCGTTGCTACCTCCAACACCGGGGATTTTGTTAAGAAGGTTCTTGGTAGCTTCCATGATGTGCAATTGATGTGCAAGTACTCTGTCTCTGTAGTGTTGAAGCAAAAGCTAGTGTTGGTAGGTGGTTTGAGAAATCGAGGTTGATGGAGGGGTAAGGCTCTTTGTATTGCTTCCTGGTTCAGGCTACTTCAGGGGTTCTTAATATAGATCAGCTCCCGAAAATGCCCCACCAAAATCGTGACCTCGAGCCTTCAGCTCAACACGATCCGTGAATGTCTTCAATTATTGGCTGCCATGCACCAGCTGGCTCTATACCTTCCTACCCGGTAGCAACGTCTCACTCTAGTAAATCACTTGCCTGGCCTTTCCCCGCCATCTGGAAATACCGTCAACACAGTTTATATTGCTTTTTGTGGTCATTCACCGCTTCAAAATCGCAATTTACAAGCCTTCCGATTCGACCACCTGTGCGAGGCGCCGATTTTGCCAATAATCAGAACTATAATTGCAGGTTTTAGAATTGCCGGAGTGTAATGTTCAATCGAACGGGTCCTGATTCCTGAACTGGTGGTGAGACACCTGAAATGAGGCTGTTTGAGATAATATCTAGTTTCTGTGATTAATTTCTGGCAAGGATTGCTGCTAGAGTAAGTACTCGAGTACAACCAATTTCCAGACTGTTTTCTCCTAGCCTTTCGAAAAAAATGGTTTTGATAAGATCTCTCCTTCAAAGATACGCAGCAATAGCACCGAGTGTTGGTAGTAGGAAAAGCTGGTTGTATCCTCATTAGTAGCTAAAAGTGCCGTTTCTACCTGATAGCATATGATAAACTAGTTAGCATATTGACAACATCGTATTCGAGCTAGATTGTGCTCGTTTCTTCAACCTTGATTTCCACAGCCTCGACAATGCCAGTTTCCAGTGCAGTTGGAGCACCAGAAATGCCATCCCCGGCCACAGCGACTGCAACTGCGGTATGTCCAGCAACAGCTCTCGCCGCTCTCCTCTCCTTCACCCAATTCCCGAGTTCCTTCCAATTCGCAAGTTTCTCTGCATGTGGAACGGTTGCAGCCAAACCGCTTGTACTGGTTGCCACGAACACTTTGGCGCCCTCCCAAGGAGTCGGTGGGTCATTGACGTTGGACTGTTCATCAGCTTCCCCCTCGACCCTCTTGCTCTCTCCATTGCCATCGGCCGTCACCACTCCCATCATCTCCTCTTGCCATCCATAAGCAAACTCTCCCTTCTTCAAAGCCCTCCCCTTCTTCACCCTAAATATACTTTCCCAAACACTCTTCCCAACAATACAAACACATTCCGGCCTCCACTTCGCAACCTTCGCCTCCAACGTAACCACATTAGCATCCATCTCCTTCTTACTCAACTCACTGCCATTCCTCGAAGGTCTCTCGACAATATTCGTATTCCCACAACCCCAATCAACGAGTAAATCTCTATCCTCCTCCGGCTTCAGAAGACGAGAGGTAATCCCTGAATTGAAAACGAACTTCCAGAAATGGTTGGTGGGGTGTGAATACATGTGTCCAGCAGTAGCGGTCATGACACCTGGATTGAGACCGATGAAGAGGAGTATCATCGAGGGTCCGACGATATCTGGGATTGGCGAGAGGTGCGCATATATTGATGGGTCGGCATATTTGGTTGGTGCGCTTCTCTTCTTGCTTGGGGGACCTTTTTTCTTGCTTGGTGATGCGTTATCGTTCGTTGTCTTGCGTTTGCGACCAGATGGAGTCAGGAGTAGAGCGGGATCTGGAGTATTCTCAACAATCCCGAAATATGGTGAGGCCGTTTCATTGTCTTCTGTCTTGAAGGATCGTGACCTGGGGGTGGCACGTCTTGGACTTTTGCGAACGGGTGATGGACTCGCTGAAGACCGATTTGGAGAATTTAGTTGGAGAGATGCGGTGTTAACTTCGACCTCTTCGGTCGAACCAACTGGTTGCAATGAAGACAGAACAATTCGTGGGCCTTGCTTTTTTGGGGAAGTGGTTGAGTCATTTTTTGTGGCGGGAGATGAAAGTGAGAATGAGGATAAGTCGAGCCGCCCAGCAAACGTGGCCAGCTTTGGCGACGATGCGATATCTGAATTGTGGAAAGCAGCTTCCTCTATCGGAAGTTCAATTTCCTCGGCTTCGGCCATTTTGGAAGGTAAGGGTGATCGTGATGTTGGTAGAGGATGGAAATGTCGAGTTTCGAGTTGGTGATGGAGGCGGAAAGCGGTACATCCAGGTAAGCAGACGGGGGCCAATCATTAACGCCCTCGGCGCCAACTACATTTGTAGGCAATAGCGTAATTCTTTGTTTTCAGTTCCACGATTCACTCAAATCTATAGCTCCGGCGTATTCTTGACCTTCTCCGCGATTCCATGGTCATGTTGGTTGTGCGGTGGTGAGATGAATACTCCCTTTCTACCAATTCTCGGATAAAAGAATCGAGAGCGGCGCTTCTGGGAGATAGAGCACTAAAGAAAGAGCAAAAAAGAATGATTATTATATTTATCTGACAATTAACTAGTCGGCTAATTCTACCTAGAACTGACTAATTGTTCAGACTTTGTGGATTGTGAATTTATATGTAAGAAATACCTACTCACTAGGGTTAGGGTAAGGTCTCCATTTCTTAGTTTAGGGCTGTTTATTTATAGTTACTGTGATACAGGCGCATCTAATTATAAATAGAGACAATATTGTTTAGGATTCTAATATACTATTACCGAGTTCTCTAAAAATTAAAGTGAGGAATAGACTTTAGAAGATATGGAAATTAGTTAAGACAATAGGGGTTTTAATAGATAAAAGGTGGTAGAATTAAGGAGAAGTAGATAATTTAGATAGGAAAGATAACTTTAATTTATTTGTTAGTGGGCACATTTACGATTTCACTAAGTTCGAAAATTTACAATTCCTTATATAATGGATCAACAAAATTTACCATAGCCGAATTCCCACCGCTCCCATTCACATGCACGAAATCAGGGGGTGACCGCTGCGCCTACAGGCAATACTAAGGGATAATTTGCTAATTCTCATGGCACTATTTTGATGATTTGATGGTGAGGTTGGAGATATTCGTGTACTTGAAAACAGCTGAATGTGGCGTGAGGCAGTAGGGAATAGAATAGGTGAACTAAAGAGTGAGGTCGAGGGAGATAAGTGGCATGAAGAGAAGTGAGGAGATATACGAGCATAGAGACTCGAACAAACCAGTGTGAAACTTTAGGAGCTGTCACCTAAACAGAACACAGTAACTGGACGTTGGAAACCTTTATGAGGGGAGGCTCAAAGAGGCTCAAGAAGCGAGGACAAACAGTACCTATCCTTCAGTCTTGGACTTACCGGTTCAAACACATTGTGGGAAAGTGTGTTTCATGATTGGAGTTTAGCGATTGTTGTGGTACTTGCTTATTCTTCTCGTTCTCTCAACCCCTTACTTCTCACTTGGAAAGTTCGCGAAATCTCAAATGTATGATGCGTTGTGAAACAGTTCAACAGATTTCTAAATAGTATTTTCAATGTCCTTCTAAGTCTGCTTGTTTATCTTTCATAAATCATCGCTTAGTAAAGCGGATGTTTCTTGCATGTACGAGCCCCTGCTAAATCCTCCAGCCAATATCTTTCCGCTCAGTACGCCACCCAAGCCTCGTCAATCGCATCCTATCGTTCCATTATCACCACAAGGGAAGGTAACAGATCCCAACTCCACCCTCAAAAATACATCGTGGTACCTACCGAGGCATGATTAACGGAAGGACTATCTCCAGATGCCCAATCTTCATTTCATAATTTGTCAACCTATCCAGAAAAACTAACACCTGCTTTTTTTGTTTCTTCTGCTATGTTTAATTGGTTTGTTTTTAATTCCCCGCTCCTGTAATAGGTTAGGCTGAATACCTACAGGAACAGGTACCATGTGTACCACGGATTATCGACATAACCTAATATGGGTTTGGGAAAACAATTCAAATACCCCGAGGTATAGTGTACTTCTTACGTGAACGGTGAAATTATGTGTGGAAGTAGAATTCAGGGATATGTATATTCAGTTCCCATCTAGAGGGATAGAATGAGTGTTGCTTATTTCTTATTTTGATACTGCAGGAGAAAGCCAACAATACCCTCCAATTTGAACAGGTAGATTGATGAAACGACCATCATGTTTGCTGCCAACCTTTTTATTGCATTGGGTATTGCTCTACCAGTATTAGCTTGGACTAAAGGGCCAGGTATATACTACACGCCCCTCGCTGCTCCCTTACCACAACTAATCATTACCTTTTCATAGAATGCTCTTCTCCAGGCTACGGCTGGACACTCTCAAGTACCATCGCAACTCCGTAAGTAATTATCCTAACAAACCTCAATCGCTAAACAAATAGCAGACCAGCAACACCATCTCCACCCTCCTACACACCAACAAGTTTTTGCTCTTCCCTCCTCCAACCAACAGTCTACCATGAATTTCCAGTAACCTCAACCGGAACCTCAACAGCAACAAAGACCTCTGTAATTCCGCATACAACAACAATTACCGATTCAAGGTACTCCCACTTCCTACTTGTTCCCTCGAATCTGCCACTGATAAACTAAGCTCCCCGACATCGTTCATCTACTGTCCCCTCCCCTCAGCAAACCCAGTCTGTGGTCTCAAATTCAACAACGCAGTATCTCCGCAAGTTATGGACCAAATATACAACCCCGAATCTGGGTCGACATCCTATGCATATGTGACCGAGTCAGAATGTCACGAGCTCTGTGTATCGAGGTCAGATTGTCATTGTAAGAGAGACTTCCCTTTCCTTTCACCACTCTACATCATCAAATTATCTTCGGACGGGAAAAATTGAGGCGGAAAGTAAAGAAACTAAACTTTAGAAACCTCCCAGCATTCCTACTAGAAACCAACAATCCACCGGGAACACCCAAACCATGTTCCCTCTTCCGCCAAAACCTAGGCACAAATGGAACGCGAGCAGAACCAAACCCAGAATTCGTCCCTCAATGGCCAGCATGGTACGACAGAAACTGCCAGAGTTGGTTACCTGTAAGTCTTCCCTCCCTTCCAAAAAAAGAATAAAAACTGAACCAACAACCCACAAATCTAGGCCCTGTGCACCCCCAAACAAACAATCCCTACAAAATCTCCACAAATCAAGAAACGAGAACCAAACCCCGAAGGAGTACCAGCTCCCACGATCCCAATAATCACTGCCTCCCCCCTCGCCCTGGAAAAGCGAGAAGCAAAAAATGTCCCTGATTACTTAACGTCTTACGAATGGGCGGACTATTATTACCTCTCAGCGGGGTGTTCTTGTGTCATCACATCCGCATCCCCCACAACGGATGTTACTACGACTAGTACTTATACCAAGTACATTGCTACAGTGGTATGTGTTTTTCATCCTCCATCCCCTCCTGTAAACACTGCAGGCGTTTTTGTCTGTACTTTTCGATTTTGGAGATCTGGTTGTTTGAAAAATTGGGTCTTGAGGATACAAGCTAATCATACGATGTGTTTGGTAGACGACGACTGTGACTACTGATTCGACGAGATTCTATTTCACTACACCGCATTATGCTACGACTACTACGAGTGTTCTATGAGGATCACCAAGGAAAGGGAATTTTCAGGAAATGAACAGGGAAATCAGCGGGGAAAAGGAGAGGAGTAGAATAGTTTTCATCTGTTCAATCAATGAATTTCTTCTAATTTTAAAGCACGTCTATTGCGATTGGATTATTTACCTACTATCCTGTGACAAAATTCTAGTAACCGAGTAAGCTACGAGTAAGACATAGCTTGTTTACTTGGAACCAAATAAGATATATCGTCGCTCACCTACGAGTATAGAAGTACTTTCTAGATATGTACCGATCTGATTTATAACTATAGGATTTTTTCAAGTTCTCTAACTCTCTACCGACTTCTTTAAAAAGAGATAGACGGAATAAAAAAACATATAACCTTAGACAACTCCATTAAAATTATAAGCTATACTTTATAGCCTAATAAGTTAAAATAAAACAACTTCTTATTACTATTCTATTAAGCTATAAATACTTTTAACTAATATAATTATTTCTTTAATTACTTTCTCTAATACTCTCTAATTATTCTATCTACTATATAAAACCTAATATTCTTCTAAAAAGATATAAGAATTAAAGAAGAGAGAAAGAGTAAGAGAGAGTATTTATATAAACGTCTATCTAATAATATAATTAATAAATACTACTCTTAAAATAAACTCTAAAAAAAATATTATAACTTCTTAAAAATACTATTTAAAATAAGTAGAACCTTTAAAATAATAAAAGTCTAATATTTAAGAATATTAATATATTAGATCAATTATATAGTATTAAAGACTAGTAGAAATAGATAGAGAAGATAGTAATTTAAGAGATAAATATATTAGATAATATAGTTTATTAGAACTCTATATATATTAGAACTCTATATACTCTAAAACCTATATATAAAGCTACTTAGTAAGTAACTCTAACTTTTTAGTTTATATATAAAAAAAGCTAAAATTGAAATTTTAGTTTTATTACTATATAAATAAGTAAAAGATAAAATTTTAGACGTTTACTAATTATAGTTAACAATTCGCTTAAAATTACCTCTATATTTATAATTTATTTTTTATTTCTGTTAGTACGACCTAGTAATCGTGACGACAGCGAATACGGGATTCAGGTCACCTTCTCTTTGGAGGTAACTAAATCGGTGTATTCATTTGTGCGTGAAGAGTAAAGGTAAAGAGAGGTGGTACTCTACGAGCTTAAGTATATAAGCGGCAAGCCACTTATATAACTAAAGCACGTAGATCCACCTAGCTCTTATACAAGGTGCTATTCACTATAATTATATACCGACAATTTCTTTAATAACTAAGTGATTATAATTAGTATATATCTAAAACTCTATATTATATTTCTTTATATACTTCTAAAACTAGCTTTTTAATTTTAGCTTTTTTTATTAATAGAATAAAAAGTTAGAGCTACTTACTAAGTAGCTTTTTATATAGGTTTTAGAGTATATAGAGTTCTAATATACATAGAGTTCTAATAAACTATATTAGTAGTAAAATTAATATTTAAATTAAACCTTTATATAATTCTAAAATATAAAAATAAAAATTATAATCTATAATAGTAGTATAAGTAATAATTAGATTAGATTAGATTAATAAGCTATTAATTAAAATTATATTAATCTAATTATATTAATTAGATTAAATTAATTAATTTAATTTAAATCGATTCGATCGATCTAGTAATCTAAGATACTATTCGAAGTAGTATTACTAGATACTATATATTAGAGCGTATAGTAAATACTTATAAATTAAACTATAGAGGTAGACTTTATATAAGAACGAATAACTACTATTCTAATATAGAGTTCGACTCTCTCTATATATAGTAGATATAGCTATATATTCTCTATAAGTAT
>LKTO01000883.1:0-15573 GCA_001399465.1 Hymenoscyphus scutula
CCACACCATGTGTTCCACCCTAACCATTTAGGGATCTCTGCCCACGGAACATCGCGATTAAAGGAGCTTGCTGTACACCATGCAACGAGTTGCTTCCGATGAGGTGTATTAAGAAGGACGTGTCGCCCAGAATGGTGCTTCTGAGGAGTAGGTCGTTGTTTTAAGGCATAGCAAATCTGCCGGCGGGTAATATGATGATTCTGGAGAAGAATATCGTCAACTGTCCACCCGGCAGTATAATATAAGGTCTGAATACGTAGCCTATCGTCCCGAGTCGTCTCGGGAGTAGGGGTCTTGGGTGTAGGAACGTGCTGAGGCTCAATTATTGAATAATCCATGATTTAAATTATTTCAAAAACATGAGAAGAGAAAGAGATATAATAGTAAAAGCAGCATCAGGTGTTGTTGAAAACAGCTGTTTTATTGGATGTTGCAGCGCCGCGCTATTCCTAACTTAGACTAGCTTGACAATTATTATCCGCTGTAGATAGTAATGGCCTTATCGATAAGAAATCAACCTTTCGATTCGCCGTGCTGCCTCAGAGCTAAGGTTGAACAATCTTGAGCCTCAGCCCAATCATAGGTACAATTTTTTGTATTGTGCCTCTAGTCAACAACCTCCCCCCCAAATCCACCAGCCATGGCAACGGCTATACAAGGCCTCCGCCTTACAGCGAGAAGCTACGCTTGCGCAAGTCTTTCGAAACGCCATGCGATACAATCAATTGCTTCGCGGAGGCAGTTTTCCACCACCAAATACAACCAGGCCGAGTTCGATGGAGAAGCGGCGATGAGCAAGGCACAAAAGGCGTCGGGCGTCGACTTGAAGAAGCTGGACGCGCAACTCGAAGAGACAAAGAAGGAGATAGAAGCATACCTCGAAGCCGATATCGACTTTGGTCCCGCGCCCCCCGATCTTGCGTTCAGGGGAAAGAAGCCCAAGGAGACCTTCTTGAATATGGGAGAGACGGATCCCTTTGAGGAGGATGGTTTCATTGAAGATGACGAGGATGATATCTCATCCATTGCACACGGGGAATTGGAACAGCACCGGGAATGGAGACATTATGCTAGATTGGCCGCTTGGGAAATGCCAATGTTATCCAGTGCGTAGTTGCCCAAACTATCAATTGCGTACGGATCAGCTTGCTAACGTACGATTGCAGAATTGGCAAAACCTTTCGAAGTTCCTGGGGCAGATATGCCATTGAGATTCAGGTATACCACATACATGGGCGAAAGTCATCCAGCGGAAAAGAAGGTTGTTTTGGAGTTCTCACCGGCAGATATGCCAAATTTGACGGATTTGCAAAGGGAAAAAATGAGGAAGCTGTTAGGGACCCGATATAACCCGGAACAAGATACCGTACGAATGAGTTGTGAAATGTTCGAGACACAGGCTCAGAACAAGCGCTACTTGGGCGACTTGGTTGATTCTCTACTGGTAGAAGCAAGGGTATGTTCCTTTTTCTTATAAAGTATTTATCTAACAGGTATTAGGATTCTACCGACACCTTCGCAGATGTTCCTCTGGACACCCGACATCATCACTTCAAACCCAAACTTCGATTTCCTCAAGAATGGGAAATGACCGAGGAAAGACGGAAAAACTTGAAGGCTTTGCGCCAAAAACAGGTTGCAAAGGACCAGCAATTGGAAATTGAGGGGCAATTGGTGGATGGAGTTCAGCAGATCCAACAGGCACTCGCAGCAAAGCCCGTTGAGGTAGTTATTCCAGAAATGGTCTTAGCTGGAAAGGGAGGAAAAGGAGCAGGAAAAGGAGCAGGAAAAGGAGCAGGGAAAGGCAGGAAAGTGACTGTTAGAAGATAGCGACCAGCTAGGAGATGATATAATTATTACTAGTGTAAGATATTGTAAACACAGCAAGCCAGAGATAGATAAGTCAGTTAGCGTAGCATCAGCAGAGCGGGGTTCTCCCTTATGTACCAGGAAGTAGAGCAGGATTGTATACGATATGTACGGAAAACATCCGGCTCTCAATGACGCCTCGGAAATGCACAATATTTGATTGGCAGAGAAAAGGAAAGTCACAGAAATCTTCAGTAGCAAGTCGGTCAATGATTGAGCCGGTGGATCGGTGATGCTACGGCCGTTGTTGAAACTCTCTTCACAAGATACCTCGGTCGGTGATAACCGATAAAATTATTCGCATTCGCTCTTGTTTCCATTATTTTTCTTTCTGTTGCCCTTTTCATATAAACACCAGGCAAGCAAGCCTCTTTAATCGCCGACAGTTCGGATTGAAGTTATCCCGTTCAGTCCCGTTCGCCGGTACTTTTTACATATAAATTCGTCGAGTACGGACTTACTTGGTCCCTCGATCTTCAGCCAGCCAGCCCCTTTCGACGCCTCGCCTCGTTTTTGACAGCAAGCCAGTCCAACGCCTATGACGACTAACTCTTTAGGTTCACGCTTAAGAGGAAGCGATTTCGTGACACTTCCAGAAGTAAGTTTCTTATCTTTTGTCGCGTTGCACTCAGCAAATAAATATGTTATACATACTGCCCATGGTACACCATGTTTATCCCTCGGGCTTTGTGTCACACCTGCAGCACCTTGAGCTCAAACCGCCATTGGCTCCTTCGGCAGCTTACTCTTGGAGCGAACATATGAATGAGGGGAAAGAGCTCCCCATACAACTGTTGATTGACTGCTTTTGCTTTCTCTCTACCATTTCTTTCAAAGAACATCCATATTTCGGATTCAATCTAGTCTGCTGGCGTTATACCTAATTTCCTCACTAATCCATCAAACAGAACGTCGAGATGTCTACCAAGATCGCCCCCTTCGAGTCGACGCCCATCGATACCATTGCGAGTACCGTCAACTTGTGCAAGACCACATTCCGGGCGCAAAGGACGAAACCCATCCAATACCGATTGACACAGCTACGAAAGCTCTACTGGGGAATTGTCGACAATAATGACGCCCTGGTCGAAGCATGCACACAGGATCTAGGGAAACCTCCCCACGAGACATACCTTTCCGAGATTGATTGGTGCAAGAATGATATTATGTTTGTGACCAAGAACTTGGCCAAATGGATGAAGGACGAGAAGGCACCCGATATTCCTCTCGCCAACACTCTGTTGAATCCAAGAATTAGAAAGGAACCCCTCGGCACAGTCCTCGTTTTGGGCGCATACAACTTTCCCATCCAGTTGTCTCTTGGTCCCTTTATTGGGGCAATTGCTGCTGGATGTACGGCTGTTTTGAAACCTTCGGAGGTATCTCCTGCCACGGCCATGGTCCTTCAGAAGATTGTTCAGGAATCTCTCGACCCTGAGGCATATGCAGTCGTCAATGGCGGTATTCCCGAGTCCAACACTTTGATGAACGAGAAGTGGGACAAAATCTTCTACACAGGAGGTGGAGCGGTTGGAACCATCATCGCGAAGAAAGCTGCGGAAACGTTGACTCCTGTTTGCCTTGAGCTTGGAGGTCGTAACCCAGCCTTCATCACGAAGAATGCCGATCCTCGTCTTGCCGCTCGTCGAATGTTATGGGGTAAACTTCACAATGCTGGTCAGGTCTGTATCAGCCAAAACTATATTATGGTTGAGAAAGAAATCTTGCCCCAGTTCGTTGAGCAAATGAAGATTGCCCTACTCGAGTTCTATCCCAATGGACAGAAATCTAGCCCTGATTTCGCGCGCATTGTCAACGCCAGGCATTTCCAGAGAATCAAGAAGATGGTTGACGATTCCCAAGGAAAGATCTTGATTGGTGGGGAGATGGACGCATCGGAAAATTTTATTGAGATTACTGTTGTTCAGGTCAAGGATACTAATGATTCTATGATTGTTGATGAGTCTTTTGGTCCTTTGATTCCTCTGCTGGCTGTGGATAGTATCGAGGAGGCGATTAAGAATGCCAACTCGGTTCATTCCACGCCACTTGGCTTATATGCCTTTGGTACGAAGAAGGAGACTGACAAAAGTAAGTCAACTCACCTTTTCTCGAAGGATCGGGGGTTTGTGCAGAACAACACTTCCCAATCCATTGATCTCCAGTCCATCGCAGTCTGTCATGTTCAACTTCGGAAAAAGCTAACCGAATCCTACAGTTCTCAACGAAGTTACCTCTGGTGGTGCATCTATCAACGATGCCTTCTTCCACGGCTCCATCCCCACCCTAGCATTCGGTGGTGTAGGAGATTCCGGACAAGGCTCCTACCGAGGAAAAGCCTCCTTCGACTGCTTCACCCATCGCCGCTCAGTAACCACCACCCCCGGTTGGATGGAGAGCATGCTCGCCGTCCGCTACCCACCTTACACGGACGCCAAATTGAAACAGTTTAGAACGATGAGTGCGAAGAAACCCAACTTCGACCGTGAAGGGAGAGAGATCAAGGGCGTCGCATACTGGCTTTCTTTTTTAGGTGTTTTGGGCTCTGAGAGCCCATCGGGTGCGTTGACGAAGTGGGCGGTGGTCATTTTGTTTGCGATTGGGGCGAAGCGGTATGTAGATACTGGTGTTTTGCCAACTTTGGCGGATCTTCCTTTTTGGAAGAAGTGAAGAGATCTTTCTCGGATGCTTTGCATGACATCCGTGTTTGTATTATAAAGGGGATATGTTAGGCAAACCGTACCATGGACCTTAGGGGGGTACTGGTGGGCTTACACCACGAGCGTAATGGGGGGTCGGGTCCGTTTTCTTTTGTTGGTTTCGGTGGTTGGCGGTTGTGCGAAAAGTGGTCATGCGATTTGTTCTACGGTATTTAGGACTTGAGCATGATTAATTACATAGTTTTATGTTACTGTTATCCGTTAATGTACATCAACCTTGTACTTGTATACCTTTCCGAATCTCTCATACTAGGATTTCCCCCGAGTATAAGAAGTAGTTGACAGAATTAAGTCCCTCCCCTTTCTTTTCAAAAAGTTTACTTCCATTGAGTTCTTTGGACCTTGACTTGAGTGAAATCCCGGAATCAGGATATCTATCATTTCTTAATCACTCTGGGTTCACGTGCCATGTGTACCGTATCATCGGCCATTTTCTCCGGATTTGGAGGTGAACGGACCAGGCCGATGCGATGTGCAACAAGAGGGGTACTCGTACAGGTGGTGTCACGGTGTCACGGTGTTGTTTTTTTTTGTTCTGGAAGACTTTTCTTGAGAGAGGGGAAGATGGGAAGGGGGATTGATGTTAGGTAGTGTTATGTGAGGGGGTGGGGAGGACGGGGTTAGGGAGGACGGGGGATTTTATGTTAGTACAGTTGTATATGGAGGGGTAAGGACAGTGGTTGTTTGTGTTTCTTGATGTGTGTTATTTTATTTTATTTCTTGAAGTTGGAATGGGAATTGGAATTTGGAATTGGGTTTGGAGGAATATGAAGTGATCATGTATAGGTTACGTACACCGAGATGGACGGAGCGAAGGACAACGAGCAACTCTTGTTGTGAAGGACGATGGATGTTACAACAACAATAGTAAGAAAAGTGATAATTTCTTAGAATTAATTTTATGATATTGATGGTTATTGTCGCTTATACATCATCACGAGACAGTGGTTCCAATAGGTAGCTTCCAGTCTTTCCAAGCTTCCCCCTCGTGTTCTTAAATTCAAAACACCGACACGAGAATCTTGAGCACCATTTTGACGTGGAATGTTCAAGTAGGATGTTCATGGTGATTTCTGAAGTGGAACTTTTGTTGGAGGATGGTGGGGTACCGTATTTTCCCTAATCCTACTCCTACCTATTCCACATCTCGGCATCTTCCATTTTTCTTCGAGAATATCGCGATTTCATTGTGTTTACTGTCGTTTTATGTCATGAATTAATGATAGGTATTTGCGAAGGGAGAAATGAAGAACACAGTTTGTCAGTTTGTGAGGGTTTTTAGGAGGGGTCAAAGTTCTCACCCGATGGGACCCGAACACGACCGTGACGACACCTCACATATACGCAAGTACCAATCCATCCTCATCAATCCTCGGTTTCCTTTTGTCATCACCAGCCCTCGGATTCAACGTTGCGCGCAAACGTAGATCGAAATCTCCAGCATCATGCTCACATATGCCGGAAACCAAAATAGCTAGCTTGTCGAGAATTGAGGAATTGGTGTTTGATGTGGTGGCACAAGATTTATCTCGCCGAAAAATCATTCGTTCGCGCCTACGAACTGAAAAGGGGGCTCAGTACCGCCCATGGCTTGTTCAATCCGCCTCGTCTTATTAAACACAAATCTTCGTCCTCACGACTACGATATATCAAATAACACAGAAGACCGTCGAATGTTAAGTCAGCGCCGTTCTCTCCTGCTTATTGCTGTCATTTTCAGCGTCGTCATCTGACTGCGAATTGAAGCACACAGTAATGTCGATCGATCCATACTCCGGACTGTCGCCGGGACCCTTGAGGCTGAAGTTGGGCGACAGCCTGGTGGGATTCTTTAACACCCACGCGAGGAGGATTGTTTACTCTAGCTCGCTTATGTAGTACAGGATAAGCATTCGAATCCTCCCTTCTCCTTTTGCCCTTTTAAGCGAGTGGATTGTCTCATCCTGCTCCCATTTTCAGGTAGCCTTGTCGAAGTCCACGTTCTTGATTCTTTCTTACTGGAGTCTGGTCGTTGTTTTGGAACCTGGTAGTCCCAGTAGCTATAGGTGCATTCTATGATGTTCTCCTCGTTTGTTTTTCCGAGCCAAAGTCTTCTTTTACCATTTTGTTTTGGACAATTATTAGGTGTATTGAATACGGGAATCCGTCCTTCTAGTCAATTGCCTTTTTAGTATACCTGCAGCTTTTCCTGCACGCCACACCTTATCCCCAGCTTATGTTTGAAACAATCAGGATCGGACAGAAATTAAATCACTGTCAGGGCTGATTGAGGCTCATAGAACATAAGCTGAGGAAGCAGACATCGGTACTGGGAAACATATTGCGGGGTTGACCAATTGGAGAATTTCCTTCCCACATGCAAGCCGTCCTTCTTCCTTTTCCATACCCTTCTAATCTTGTTCCTGATCTCGTTACTACGTTACTATTCTGATTCCTTCCATACGTAAAGTCTCAATTAATTGGGGTCCTTGAAACGAGGCTGTAATAATCTCACTGTACTAGGGAAAGATATATAACCAGACATCATGTCGAAGAGAAAGTAAAATCATCAACCACAGTTTCCTTACTTACATTCCTTCTTCTCTTTTCCTCGTTTCTACACTTTCCTTTCGAAAATTTACCTCACATTCCTTTCATATCTTCTCAAGAAGTTACTCTTTCACACACAGAAAACATGTATACCAAATCTGCTATCGTCGCCATTCTCGCCTTGGCCGGCAACACCTTTGCTGCTCCAGTTGCAGTTGACGCCAACATCGTCGAGCGTGCAGAGACTTTCAAGGGAACACCATTCAAAGGGGACGGAACCAAGGGCTGGCCAACAGTCGACAAATGGGTATCCTTCGATAAAATGTAAGACTTTCATTCCCTAGTCTTCACTTCAAAAGACCAATGAACTAATAACCAATTAGGTGGGATGCCAACAAGCCCAAGATCGGCTGCCCATCAGGACAAACCAAAAACTCGGCCGCCGAAACCGACAACATCAAAGCCGGCATCCAAAAGATCTCCCAATCCAGCGGCGTAGACAACCGCTTCATCCTCGCAGTAATCATGCAAGAATCCCACGGCTGCCTCCGCAGCGGCGCCACCTCCTCCCCAGGCGCGGGCGTCAACAACCCAGGAATCATGCAATCCCACAACGGCGCCAACTCCTGCAGCAACGCCGACAAAGTGTGCTCCGCTGAAAAAATCACGGGTATGATCGCCGACGGAACCACAGGGACGAAGGATGGACCGGGTCTTAAGCAGGGTATTACTAAGGCTGCGGGATTGGGGTATAAGGAGAAGAATACGCAGGTTTATTGGTCGGCGAGATTTTATAATTCGGGCGAGAATAGTATTAAGAAGGGGAGTGCTTTGGAGGTTGATACTGCTGCTGAGCCGGGGGCTACGCCTTCTTACTCGAGTGATATTGCGAATCGTCTTATTGGGTTTACTGATTAGATGATGGGAGTCTGTATCTCGACTCGAGGATCTATCTCGAGAGATTGAAGGAGGGTTGGGGGGTTTGGTAGACTTTGAGATTTTGGGTTTTGCATTTTCTGATCTTTTTGATCTTACTTCTTTCTTTCTTTCTTTGGTTGGTTGGAGGGCATCAGCATGGGACTGGAGTTTTTGATTTGATTTGAGGGGCTGGCTCGCTTGCCGATTACCCCGTTTGTTGCATAGTACATTCTTTTCTTTCCAAATCTTTTGCATTTTGTAGCCCTTTGGTGGGCCAGGGGAACTGGAGCATATCAATAGAAGTTTGAGTTCTACAATTGTTGATTAATGAAAGATGACGTGATTTACAAGTTGATGATTCGCATGATCAAATTCCCTAAAGATTAAATTTAATTGTTGAACTGCAAATTTTTAACCTATCTAGATAATAGCCTCTAGAATATTGTTACGTCTTGAGGTTGAATGTGCTACAATTATCACAGAGAACTTGAATTACCAGAACGGTAGGAGGGAGGAACTTGAACTTCCCAGTATCGTTTTCTGCAACCCATTTTCTGTAACCCCCTTTCTTCACTCGGCTGTCACACAAAGCGACATTTCTGCTTTTATACTTGATTATTACTTAGGGGTTATCCTATAAAATCATATAATAACATCAAGGAAACTATGTTACGTGGCTAAGCTTGTCTTCTACTCGAAATTTAACGTAGGTTTAACTATAAAAAAGTCAGATTTCAACTTAAGTTAGTATTCATTACTAGAACCTTTTTAAGTTAGGATAACTATATACTCTATCTATTTTAAGTATTCTATAGGAGTTTGTATTACTCTTTTAAAAGAGTACTTAGAATCTAGATAAGTATTTATATAGGTATTTATATATTAGCTTTCTCGCCTAGGTTAATTACTACCTTCTACTAAAAAGAGGTAAGTAAAGAAGAAGGAAAAGATAGAAGAAAGAATAACTTATTTATTTATTCTATTCTAGAGAGAAGATATAAAGTTAAGTAATATATGTTTCTATATCTTACTTGCTATTTAGAAAGAAAAAAGAGTATAGATATATTTTTATATAATATAGATTTATATTTATCTATAATGTAGTTTACTACCGAGTCGGCTATATCACCGAGTTAGCCACTTTTCTCTACTCTACTACTCTATATCTTTAACACGCGTTTTCTTAACTATTTATTATAGAAATTTAAATCTAAGAAGTATAAATTATTCTAGCTATAGAGGCTATTCGATCATCTAAAAAACTAAGCTAACGCTTTATAGTAAAGATCTATAAAGTACTATATACTACTCTTACTAATAGAATTACTAGCTAAACCTACTACCTTAAATCTAAAGCTAATTATTATAAGTTAACTAATACTAAGAAGAAGACGATTATTCGATATATACTTAATCTAGATTTAAGAGAATTTACACTCTATCTTACTAGTATTAAAGATATAGTAAATTATATAGTAGAGTTATATAGAGGATAACGCGTTAGAAAGAACTAAGTCTAATACTTTATATAACGACGTCTAGAGTTAAAGATACGTTTTAATTACGTTTATAACTTTTAAAGAGTCTTATACGAAGATCCTAAGCTTATTAAAGTATATTTCTAGCTAGTAGAGAATATATAAGCGAAATATAGTATTTAAGACTACGACTTTTAGAACTTTAATAAGACTAGTTTTATAATAGATATAATAAGCTCTACTATAGTTATTATACACGTAGATCGATATAGTAGAGGTAAAGCTATTTAACCTAGTAATTAAGAATAGACTATAGTAATTATATATATTAATAGAGAGGGTTTAAATATACTACTATTTTTAGTAGTTAAAGTAAAAAACTATCTTACTAGTTAGTATATCGAGAGTAGCCTACTATATAATTAGATTATTAAACTAATAAGTAATAGATAGATAAATAATAAGACAGGTCTAGAATAGCTATAATACTTCGATAAATATACTACTAGTTATATAAAGAGTCTATATTAAATACTAGTATTAGATAGATATAAGAGTTATAAATTAGCCGAGTTCTAAGAGTACTATAAGATATATAATATTATTACTCTTTTACTACTCTCTTATTCATTCTATCTAACCTAGCTACTTAATATTAGATGCTTTAGTATATTTAAACAAGTATATAGTCGATAGATTAAGATGTTTATTAAAGTCTATATTAACTATATTACTAAGGTAGAGTTCTTTCTAGCCTTTATAGTAGTATATAGAGAATCTATAATAGCTTAAAACGCTTAAGCTAGATTCTATAGAGCTAGCCTAGTACATTTTACTATATAAGTAGTACTATTAAAGCTTAACGTAAAGTTATAGACTCTAACTCTCTCTAGACCCTCTACTATAAATTCTAACCCTTAGATCTTCTAGACCTCTTCTAACCTAGCCGAAGCTCTTTTATAATTAACTCTTATTCGAAATCTTATTATCTAATACTAGAGGAGCTCTCTAACTCTACTCTTTAAGACAGTTACTATATTAGCGAAGGGTATAGAGCGAATAGCCTATAAGATAACTCTTTTGTCCGCTAAGGTATATACTCTTTAAGTAGCTAATAAAGCTCTAAGTAAACAATGTAGAGCTAAAAAGACTCGTGTACGTTAAGAGAGTATACTTATAGTAGAGGATATATAGGATATTTTAACCTAGAAGTATATAGATAAGTAGGTATAATATAACTTATATATAGAGAGAGGTAATCGAAAGAAGAGATAACTATCTAGGCGACGTTATAGTACTTATAGAAAAGCTAGTTATAATATACGAACTTATTAATTAGATATAGATATATCTACTTCTTTAGATTCTTCTAAGTTATAGTTAATTTAATATATTATAGTTGGTTTATTAGTACTTAAAGTTTAATACTAAGGAAAAGTAGCCGACTTAGTAATATAGTCGACTCGGTAGTAAACTATATTATAAATAGTATAAGGTTAGCGAGATTAAGTAGATTAATAGTAATAGTAATCTAGTAGATACTATAATAAAATCTAAGGCTTACTCTACTCTATATAACTTAATTAATATAAATAAGCTTAATATTAAGATTACTAAATAGATTAAATATATACTTAAGTAAGAAAGAGTTATATAAATAGAGAGACGTAATTAATTAGATAGAAAGAGTATTTCTTCTCTTTTACTTCTTATAGTCTTTACTACTTTTTAGCTACTTTAAAGTAGACCTAGTATCGATATATAATTCTAGTAAATAGTATCTTATATAAGAGCCTAGTAGATCTATATACTTAAGCTTATAGAGTACTATCTCTCTTTACCTTTACTCTTTATATATAAATAAATATAAAGAGAGATTATATTTATATATTACTCTTTATAATAACTAGGTTATACTAATAAATATATATCTAGACTAGCTATATAAATAATATAAGTTCTAGTCTTATTAGTAGTTATATTCTTTCTAGAAAAGCTCTTCTTTCTAAAAAGTTTTTATTTAAATAGTATTTACTTACTTATAATTTCTATTCTACTTCTAGTAGCTCTTTTCTTAGTATTTCTAGTAAGAAATACTTTTCTTAAATTTCTATAGATAGTTATCTAGTTAAACTAGAGCTTTAATTATTATAGTAATAGTATAGTTAATAGCTAACCTAGTCTAGTATAGATCTAATAGCTTATATATAGCTATTCTTATAGTATTAAGTCTCTAAATACTTAGTAAATAGTAGTCTTAAATTCTTTCTATAACTTAAATATTAACTTAGTAACTTCTATTAATCTATCTATATTCTTATAGATAAAGAAGTCTTTAAGGTATAGTTAAGTCTATCTAAGTACTAGTTCTTAGTATTTTCTATAATAGATATCTAGTATCTTAAACTAGATAGTCTTAAGTACTTTAATATAACGATTCTTAAACTAACTAACTAAGGTAACTAAGTATCGCTAGGGTTTATTCTTATAAAGAGGTTTAATCGCGGACTAGGTGTTTACTTAAAGGTAAACTCGTTACTTAACTATAAAGCTGTTAAGGTAGTAATAACAATATAATATTAAGTTAAGCACGAAGCTCCTATCTAATAGCAGACGTGCTAGGCTTATATAGAACCTTCCTGCTCACGATGCTAGCCTGCTAGCCTAGTCGCCCTGTCGCTACTAGACTAGTAGACCGGTCGCGCCGTCTAGTAATCCCTGTTCGTGTCACGTGATTTATAACTAATGAAATCCTTGGATCGCTTAGCTAGCCTAACCGATCTCTTAAATACTATAAGAGTATATAATAGTACTTAACCTGTTAGGACGCCGCCTAGTCTTTACTAGTCACGTATATATATGATTTATAACATTTAATCTTATATAGTTCTAGTATATTAAGTATACTAATATTATTATTATTAGATTTATTTATTCTCTAAGATTTAGTTAATAGTATTCTAGTAGTAGTTCTACTACTAGCTAGTAAGTTTACTTAGCTAGTACTAGAGCTAATAGATATAACTAGTTTTAGAGTAGTAAAGGCTATTATAAATAAACTTCTAAGCTAGAGTACTTAAAGTATAATAAAACTTAATCTATCTAACTAAAGATATTATTTCGATAGATTAGTTATAATATAAAGAGGTTTATATTATAGAGTATTTACTTAGAGATAAACTTATTACTTATATAAAGTAGTTAAAGCTAAAAGGTATTAATAACTAAGTAAACTAAAGTTAAATATAAAGCTTCTATCTAATAGTAGATATACTAGTCTTATATATAATCTTTCTACTTATAGATTATTAAAGATTACTCTAATTATCTATAAGCTAGATTATAATAGCTTACCTTAAAGCTTTATAATCTATTTTAGTTATATAATAACTTATTAAGAAAATCTCTAGATCGCTTAGCTAGTCTAAGTATCTCTATTTACTATAAGAGTTCTAATAGTCCTTAGTCTATTAGAACGCTATCTAGTCTTTACTTATTATCTAACTAAATATATAATTTATAATATTTAGCTAGTACTAGAGCTAGTAGATATAACTAGTTTTAAAGTAGTAGAGACTATTATAAATAAACTTCTAAGCTTAGATACTTAAAGTATTATAAAACTTAAACTATTTAATAAGAGTAATTATTTTAATAGATTAGTTACTATATAAAGAGGTTTATATTATAAAGTATTTACTTAGAGGTAAACTTATTACTTATATAAAGTAGTTAAAGCTAAAAGGTATTAATAACTAAGTAAGCTAAGTTAAGTAAAAAGCTTCTATATAGTAGTATATATACTAGTCTTATATAGAATCTTTATTCTTAGTTAAAGTAACTAAAGTAACTCTTACTCTAAAGTAACTAATCTATCTATTACTTTATATTATATAACTATATAGAGATAAAATCTCTAGATTACTTAGCTAATCTAAGTAATCTATCTATACTATAAGTATTAGAGGTTATACTCTAACTATAGCTTTTATATATACGCTTAGTTATATACTTAGTTTTTATATATTACTTAGCTTAAGAATAGACGTTCTTATAAGAATATCTATCTTACTTTCTTATATACTTCTCTCTTTAGCTTTCGTTCTTATATATAGAAGCTACTATAGTTTAATTTACTAGTATTTACTATAACGTAGTTTATTAGTACCTCGCTAATATTAGTACCTCGCTACTTGAAATCTTATATAAAAAACGTCTATATATAATTATATACTTTAAGTATATATTAATAAAAAAATCTAAAATTGAAATTTCAGTTTTATTAATATAAGAGTATTCTTAATTCTTAGTTTTTAAATATTACTTATCTTATATTAAAATATTATTAGATAAAGGAAAATTTACTAATGATTATAGAGGTATTTTTAAGCGAATTGTTAATTAAAACTAGTAAAGAATTAAAATTAATATCGTTATAATATTAAACTCTTATTTCCTTAGTAAAATTTTAATTTTAGATTTTTTTATTAATATATATATAAAGTATACAGTTGTATATAGACGTTTTTTATATAAGATTTCAAGTAGCGAGGTACTAATATTAGCGAGGTACTAATAAACTACGTTATACTCTAATAATAAGAGTATATAATAGTACTTAATCTATTAGAACGCTATCTAGTCTTTACTTATTATATACTAATATATAATTTATAATATCTTAATAGACTATAGAATTACTATTATAGAGCGCTATAAACTATAAGAACTATAGACTACTAAGATTAAAGAGATATTTAATAAGAAGTATATAAAATAAGAGATTAATAGATTCTATAATATATATTTCTTAGAGAGAGCTTATTAGTTAAGAGACTTATAATCTAGAAAGAAAAAGTCTTTATTTTTTTAATAATAGTATAAGCTACTAGCTTATAGCTATTAAGAGATCTAATAAATAACTCTTTATTTAAAAAGTTAGTTTAGCTTTAAAGAGAGCTTAAACTAGATAGTTAAGAATATACTATTAAAATATAATACTTATATAAGAAATAAGACTTTCTAATATATTTCTTATAAATAGATAGATACTACTTTAATTCTATAAATATCTTAGAAATTAATATTCTAGAATTTTATTATTAAACTTTTAAAATCTAAAAATCTAATAATAGAGATTAAGTATAATTTAATTCTAGCTATTATAGAAGAACTTACTAAATATATAATACTAGTACTATATATAGAGTTAAGTATAGTAGAGTAATTAGTATTTATATCTTTAAAAGAAGTAGTCTTATAATATAGACTATTAGAAGATATACTCTTAGATAGAGATAATCTCTTTACTTTAAAGTTCTAGACTACTTTTATAGAATAATTAGATATAAAAAGAAAGTTTTTAATAACTTTCTATCTCTAGATAAATAAAGAAAATAAATATATAAATTACTAATAGAATAGTTAAATAGAACTACTATCTCTAGTATAGTTTATATATAATAGTTTAGTAATAGAAATAATACTTATATTACTATTCTATATTAACTTTAGATATAAATTAATAGTATACTAAGATCTTCTAGTCTTAATATCTAATAATAAACTAGCTTAAATCCTAGTCTTAGAAATTAAAGAGCTAGATAAGAAGCTTATAAAAGATCTATAGTTTATAGCTAAATAAAATATATACTACTATAATAAAAGATATAGTTAGTAGCTAATATTTTATAAAAGAGATAAAGTCTATTTATTATAGAAAAATATTAATATAAAGAGATAAAGTAATAAACTAGACTATAAGAAACTTAGACTATATAAAATTAAATATATTAAAGAATCTTTAAATTATAAACTAGCTCTATTAAAAATAATAAATATCTTTCTACTATTCTATATATATTAAGAGTTATATCTATAGAGTAAGTCTTAGAGTACTCTAGCGACGTAAGTATATAATCTCGCTTAGTAATATAATATATTAATTATAATATATTAACTTAATAGAACCTTTAAGAGTATATATAGTAGAATTCTCTAGAATAAGTAGACTAAGTATATAAGGTAGTAAGAACTCTACTCTAGAAAGAATAATCGAA
>LKTO01000884.1:0-15516 GCA_001399465.1 Hymenoscyphus scutula
GTTTAATAGTAAATTAAGTAAATCTATTACCTACTTCCTTACTCTTTAACTCTCTATAGATAGATACTAATAAATAGACATCCTCTTCTATATCCTTAACCTTAGAAACTATAATATTATCCTTAGACTTAAATAGATAGCGTACTTTAAAATTTAGCTTAACCTAGAACAAGAAATACTAATATAGCTAGACGACGATAAACTACTAACTTTTTAAAGGGAAATCTATATATCTAGAAGCTATATATACTCTTAATAATACTAGCTAGAATACTAGCGAGATATACTAGCTAGAGAATATATAATAAATCAAGAGAATATATAACGTTAAGATAGCTAGTAAGCCTTACTACCTTATATAATCCTCTCTCGCTCTACTCGCCTACTCTTACTTAGAACGCTATTAGAAGAAGACTTAGGTTATAAGAGCTAGAAAACAGTCGAAATTAAGACTATTAGACGTAACAAGTATAAATAAGATATATAAGACAAGATGTATTAAATATAGTAAGAACTTAGTCTATAGAAAACTATACTCTTATAGCCTATTATAAAGAAGTTAGTTTCTATACTATAAGACTTACCTTTAGTAAACATCGCTTATATTAGTATAAACGGATTCTACTTTTACTTATAACGAAAGGAGAACGAGTTCTTTATAATAAGCCTATACGAATTAGACTAAGTAATCTAGAAGAAAGAGACTCTAAAGAATAATAATAAAGTAACTCTCTAGAATATTAAGAATAAGCTTCCTTTATAACATCGCTTATATAAAGACGTATTCTTAAAGGCTATATTAGATAAGCTTCTACTCTACTATTTCTACGATTATTAAATTAAGCTTAAAGCTCTAAATACTCTAGAGTATAGCTCGCTATATAACTAGTTAATAGACAAGCTTAAAGTAATTAAGTAGTATCTAATTAAGAACCTCGATAAGAGCTTTATTAAGTTAAGCTAAGTACTCTTTACCTTACCTACTCTCTTTATATATAAACTAAATAATAGTCTATACTTCTATATCGACTTTCGTAAGCTTAACGCTCTTACTTGTAAGGACTAGTACTCTTTACTCTTAATTAATAAAACTCTCGCTCGCCTAGCTAGAGTAAAGATGTTTACAAAGCTTAATATTCGCTAGGCTTTCTATCGAATTCAAGTAAACCTAGATATAGAAGACCTAACTACCTTTCGTATAAGGTATAGATTATATAAGTGTAAAGTACTTCCTTTTAGACTTATAAATAGTCTAGTAACATACTAAAGCTATATAAACGATATACTTTTTAACTACCTAGATAACTTTTATATAGTCTATCTAGATAATATTCTTATCTACTTAGACGACCTCTTAGAATATAATAAGTACGTATATAAGATTCTCTAGTAGCTTCGCGATACTAGCCTATAGGTAGATATTAAGAAGTATAAATTTAGCGTTACTTAAACTAAGTACCTTAGCTTTATAGTTAGTACCGATAATATTAAAGTAGACCTAGATAAAGTCTCTATAATATATAAATAGAAGGAGTCTAGTATAGTTAAAGAAGTCTAGTCTTTCCTTAGCTTTTATAACTTCTACTAGCGCTTTATCTACAACTATAGAATTATTACTAAGCTATTTATATAATTAATAAAAGTCTTAACTCTCTTTATTTTCGATAAGCCTTACTAGTAAGCTTTTAAGAAACTAAAGTAGCGCCTTATCTCCTCTTCGCTCCTCTAATATTATAACTCTACCTTAGAATATAAGCTTAAAATAGACGCTTCTAATAGAGTTATTACTAGTATACTCTCTTAATTACACTCTAATAACGAATAGTATTCTATAGGTTACTTTTTAAAGACTATAGCTCTCGCGGAATATAACTACGAGATCTATAATAAAGAGATACTAGCTATTATACGCTCTTTTAGCTATTAGCGCTCTAAACTCTAAAGTATACTCTCTCGATTTAAAGTATATACTAATTATAAAGCACTTAAGTATTTTATAATAACTAAATAGCTTACTAGCTACTAGGCTCGTTAGGCTAAATTACTCTCTTAATACTTCTTTATAATTATATACTAGATAGATAAGAATAATACTTAATCTAATACTCTTATATAAAGAGAATAAGACGTCGGCCTATAGAATAAGCTTAAGGTATTTATTTAGACAAAGGTACTACTTTAGCTAGAATAAGTAGACCTAATAATCCTAGAAAATAATAGCCTAGACCTTAACTCTCTAGATAAGATAATATATAAGCTAAGCTAATTAATAGAGCGTATTTTAATAGCTAATCGTATAGTAGACTCTCTAGCCGCTCTCTAAAAGTAAGTAAAGAAGTAGCTAGAAGACTTCTAGTTAGATAATAGACTACTTCTCTACTAAGGACAATTAGTAGTTCCTATATAAGAAACTCTAGTAGCTAATCTAATTTAAGAAGCTTACGATTAGATCTCCTCCGCGTATTCTAGTAAAGTAAAGATAATAAGAATCCTTAGCTAGAAGTACTATTAGAAAGAACTTCCTTAGGATATAGCCTAGTATATCTATAACTACTACGCTTATAAGAGAGTATACGTTCTAAGGGACTATACCTCTAGATTCCTATACCTACTACTAGTTCTAGACCGCTCTTAGTAATATATTACGATAGACTTTAAGTTCTTTCTAAAAGACAAGTTTAGTTATAATATAGTATATATAGTAATTAACTATTTAAGTAAGTAAAGTATTTCTATTTCTTACTATAAGATAATAATAGCTAAGGATATAGCCTAGCTTTATATATCGTACGTTTACTAATACTATAGAGCGCTATAGATAATTATATTAGATAGAGAACCTTAATTTATCTCTAACTTCTAGATAGAGTTCTATCGAATACTAGACATCTAGATTAAGCTTTCTACTACTTTCTACTTATAAATAGATAGATAAACAGAAATCATAAACTAGTATTTAGACTAGCGCCTACGCCTCTTTATTAATTACTACTAGAATAACTAGTCTAAACTACTACCTATTATAGACTACGCCTAGCTAACGCTACCTTATAAGAGTATTAGAATGTCGTCTTTTAAGCTTCTAAACGCCTACTCTCCTTGTACCTCTTTTAACTAGAATACGCTAAACCCTACTACGCTAAAAGAAAAGCTAAACTAAGAAGAGGTATAGTAGGTAGTTAAAAAGCTCTAAGAAGTGTAGAAGACAGCTTATACGATTATAAAGGAAGTATAGAATAAGAAGTAAAGAGATATTAACCTCTACCGACGTAAAGTAGACTTTAAAATAGAAGATAAGATCTAGATATCTATAAAGAATTAGAAGATAGAGCGCTCTAGCTATAAATTAGACTATTAAATAGTAGGCTTATATAAAGTGATTTAAAAGGCTAGATACTTCTATAAAGTTAAGTTACTAGCGTCTATAAAAATAGACTCTATATTCTCTCTAGACCGTCTATAGAAAGCCTTAGATAACTCTCTACTAGAGTAAATAAATAAACTACTCTCGCTAATATAGGTTATAGATAATAAGAAGTAGAAAGTAGAGGAAGTAATTATAGTAAAGAAAGTAAGAAGTAGACTATACTATAGAGTAAAGTAGGTAGACTATAATAAGGACCTAGAATAGTATTCTACTTATAACTTTAAATATTCGCTATATAAGCTAAAGAACTTCTATATAGTATACTCTATATAACTAGGTCTCTCGCGTCGCTTAGATAAATAGATTAGAGCTTATATATTAGAGCTTATAGTAAGTACTTTAAATTGAACTATAGAGGCTGTCTATATATAAGAAGATTCGATTGTCCTTTCTAGAGTAGAGTCCTTACTACCTTATATACTTAGTCTACTTATTCTAGAGGATTCTGTCAAGTCAATGCGTTGCGATTAATGCGTTGCGTTACTAAGCGAGGTCACGTGCTTATATTGCTAGAGTACTCCAAGACTCACTCTACGGGTGTAACCCTTGATATTACCCCCCTCCCTACTCTTATAGGTAGGTGTCTAGGGCTACTATGTCCTTCAATTTAGTAGCAGGTTCCTATATTAGATTCGTATAGCTAGTCTATTTAACCTTATACTCGAGACAAGTACGAGAGCCTCTCTCTAGAAGCCTCTTCCGCCGCTGGCCTAAAATTCCCTCTATTTACTACTCTATAGAATCATCTACTAAGATTGTAGGCAGTTAAGCGTCGTCTATAATTTAACTAGGTAGTAGATCTATAGTAGCTAGCTATAACAAGTCTATATTAAAGACGTTGTGAATACTAGATAGAGTATCTAGCCTATACGTAGATAGGCTAATAACCTTAATAACTATAAATTTTATAGATTAAGCGTTAAGTTTCTTACTAGTCTTCTCTGTCTATATATTCCGTAAGCTTAGATAGACTTTGTCCTCGACCTTATATAAGAGAGCGATATTCTATAAACAATTAGCTTAAGTCTTCTAGTCCTACTATACCCTTACTATTAACGTCTAAGCCTATTCTATAATAGCCTTAATTCTTACTACTATTACTTCACCCTTTTAGATTAGAGTCTTTATATAGGCAGGTGCTATTATATCTGTTAAGGGGTCTATCGTCTATAATAGATAGCTATAGCTGAGTTAGAAAGAGCTTATACCTGTTAATAATAAATCTCGTCTAACGTACTTCACTAGCCTCTTACTGTCTCTAGCCTATAGCCGTGCCCCTACCATCACCTAACACAAAAATATATATATTATAACCACAACCTAATATATTATAATAAAATCTATACTAATTGACGCGCTGATACTTAGGACACATAGGAGCCTTGTGCTCAAACGACTGATATAAACTACACCTTAGTGGTGCGCGTTGCTGTACCCTGCCTTGCTCTCCTTCTATACCCTCTACACGGCTATTTTCATTCCTTTCTATCAACACTTGGGCCTTAGCGCCTGTAAGAACACCTCCCCTAGCTATATAAGTACGCCTTTGTTCCCTCTTTCTTTTTTGACGGTGGTTCTCAGCTATAAGCTTCTCATTTTCGCTTACAAGTATTACAGCACTATGCATCGCCATTTAACACCCTTTTAGAAGCTGGTTTAATGCTTGACATGATGGGGACGGTGGGCTATGAGTACGTCGCTTAAGATACTGTTTTACAAGCTCTGTTTGCTGCTGTAGCTCAGTAACATTATAGGGTGTTGTTGTTATGTAGGGCGAGGGAATAAGTTGTGGCTGTAGCTGTGGTGACGGTGTATGGATTTGAGAATGTAAGAGTGATAACACCTGATTTAGCTTGAAAGGTATAAGCCCTGTTGCTTGAAAACCACTTTGGATATTACTCCTACGTAGTGCTAAAGCTCGGGCTTGCTGGTATAGTAGTAGGAACTCTTGCTTATTAATATGGTTTACACTAAGGCCTATTTTTGTCTTAACAAGGCTGCTATATAACCGCTTGAGCTCTGTAAAGCAACCAACGTCAAGTGGCTGTAGTAGGTGTGATGAATGTGCTAGCATACAAAGTATAATAATTGAGTGGTCTAAGTAGTATTGGTTAAATTCAGGCGTAACGTGGCTGCCATGACCATCAAGGACTAGGAGTCTGTGTGTACCAACTGTGCGGCTTGTAGTATGCTTGTCAAAGATATGCTCAAGCTAATATAGCCTAATCTTATTACTAGTCCAGCCATTTTCACTTATAGTAATTGACTAGTCTTGTGGTGTAAGGCCATCCTGGTACCAAGCTGCTTAGTGTACTATAGCTTCAAAAATAACTAGTGGTAGTATTACAATACCACTTACGCCAATTGCCTTAATAACTGTAACCCACTCCCGATTACCTGGCTGTGTAGTCCTAGGCCTGCCTTGCCTCTCAGAGCTTGTAACCACCTTTGCTGTCCCGATCACTCCTATTTAAAAGCCCGTCTCGTCAAAATTGTATATATCTTCGTTGAGGATCCTATACTCTGCAATTGTTGCTTATACACGTTGAAACCAGGCCCGAATTAAGGTCGGGTCTTCGCATTTAGCTCGCTAGTAATTGTACTTGCGATTGTACTTCGATTTGATTCTCTCGTCGCTGTTGATAAACCGAGATGCCCAGTTCTTGCCTATAGTAGTTACTCTACAGCGCTGACGGAGTAAAAGGAGTGCCATTTGGCCTATAGCTTGAGGCCTCGGTGGCATACCGCGCCTGTCCATCGATAGAATCCATTGTACAAGAGTCTCTTCTTCGGTATAGGTAAGGAGGCAGTTTATTACACGAGAACCACGCCTAGGTTGAATTCCATCGCGACAGCGTTTAAGCTTCTTTAGTTTAACATCATAAGCTGATACAGCGGCAGTTGGTGTTTCAAATTGGCCTTGATTGTAGGCTTGAAGAGCAAGATCAAGCCTACCTTCTTTATGAAGGTCTTCTCGTTGTTGTAGTGGCACCATTGAAGATATGTGTGATGATAGTACAATAACGCGAGGCGTTTGGTGGGGGCACGGCCATAGGCTAGGGACGGCAAGAGGCTAGTGAAGTACGTTATTAAAGGTAAGCTAGACTACTAGTAGCTAGTTAGCCTAGTTATCTTATACTATATTAATCTATTACTATAGAAGCGTCTCTACTTTAGTATTTACCCGTTCTATTAACTTGTTAGTTTATAGATAGAAAGCTATAGAGATCTGTCTTTTAATCTATAAGAGGTTATAGACTATTTTCTATACTTATCTAATAAATTATAGACCTCTATTAGATATAATTACTCTTAGTAGTCTATATAAGCTATAGTAGGTTATAATAAATAAGTAAGTAAATTCCTCTTATAATATTATTAAATTATAAGCTATAAGAAGTACTTCTTTACTTAGATAGTCTATAAATACTACTATTATATTAAAGCTCTTACTTAAAGGTAGTAGTCTAATAAAATCTACTAAGATCTCCTACTATTACTATTCTAGAATAGGTAATAGACGAAGTAAGCCTTGTTTATAGTCTCTCTAGACCTTAGTATATCTATAAATTCTATAATTATAGATAAACTACTTAATAGTAGTCTATAAGTTTAGCTAGAAGAATACTCTTAAAACTACTACGATTATTCTATTCTTACTAGAGTAGCCTATAAGTGTAGAGTTATAGAGTTCCTATATAATAGCTGTCTATAGTAGCTTGTAATTAGAGATCTAAAGTCTACTTCTAAACTATAACTTACTACTTTCGTCTATTAAGTAGTTAGAGACTAAGACTTTAATAGAGAAGGTAAGGTCTATTAGAAATACTCTATACTCTTAATAAATAGATTCTATAATACGCTTAAAGTCCTTATCCTATACTTTTCCTTCCTTCTAGAGGCCTTAGAGACTAGGCTTATTTACTAATACTAGCGCTAACCGAATAGTATTCTCTTAAATTATTCTATTTAGAATCAGTTATACTATTCTATAATTAAGGCGTTTATCTCTCTTCTCTAGAAGGTTCTAGTCTCTTCTTATTAATATATCTAAGAGGCCTCTATCCTTACCTAGGCGGTATTAGATTATTAGGTTAAACTTACTAAGGATTAACTACTAATACATTTATCTTTTAGATAGTTTATAGACTATTATAAAGTATTTAAGGTTCTTATAGTCTATAAGAACTATAAACTACTCTATACTCTTTAATTCTACTTTCTATTCCTTAAGATAGCGAATAATAGCTAATAGCTTCTTATTATAAATTAGGTAATTATATTTAGTAGAAGTATACTTCTTAGAGAAGAAAGCTATAGGCTATAAGACGCTATTCTTTACTTAAGAGAGTATACCTTCTAAGTAGTATCTAGAGGAGTCTATTTCTAGGACTGTCTTATTATCTAGGTTAAACTAAGCTAGTACTAGAGCCTCTATAAAAGCTTGCTTTAAACGTTCGAAGGCTCTATTCGTTTCCTCTATCTATTAGAAAGATACATCCTTCTTAATAAGTCTATAGAGAGGAGCTATAATCTATGAAAAATCCTTAATAAACCGTCGGTAGAAATTTATAAATCCTAGGAAGCTAAGAACGCCTTTAATAGTTGTTAATACTTTCTAATCTATAATAGCCTATACTTTAGCTAGGTCTATCTATAAACCTTACTCTACTTTAATTATAAATCTAAGGTACTTTATTAACTATACCTTAAATTCGCACTTATTAATATTAAGCTATAGTCTAGTATTCTAAAGCCTTTATAGTACTTTATAAATATACTTATAATACTATTTATAGGTACTATCTATAAAGACTAAGACGTTGTTAATATATACTAAGATAAAGTTGTCTAAGAACTCTTAAAGCGTATAGTTAATATACTATTAGAAAGTACTTAGAGTATTTATAAGTCTAAAAGAGGTAACAAGCTATTTAAAAAGCCTAAAGCGTGTCTAGAAAGTAGTTTTCTAGTTATCTTCTTTCTTAATCTATATTTTATAAAAAGTAGTAATAATATCTATTTTTATAAATTACTTAGCTTTTCTAATCTAGTTAAGTATCTCTTAAATTAAGAGTAGTAGGTAGCGGTTCTTATAGATTAACTTATTTAGTACTTAGTAGTTGTAATAGAACTATAGGCCTCTCTCTAGCTTCTATATAAAGAGTACTAGCGCGGCTACTAGAGAGTTACTTACTTAAATGAATTCCTTATCTAGTAGCTCTATAAGCGTTTTATAGAGTACTAATAGCTTGTCCCTTAATATATTATAGAGCGGTCTCTATAGTACTATCTCTTCTAACCTACTAGTAGTCTATAAAAGCTTAATACTATAATTAGTTCCTTCTTAATATATAGATAACTTGTCTACTTCCTTTCTATTAAATACTAGGTAGAATTTAGAACTAATCTAGCTAGGCAGCTTCGTTCGCGGGTCTATATACTTTTTCTCTACTAATGCTTTCGTGATGTCTATAAGGCTTACTATAAAGACCTGTAGCTTACGTTTTCGGCCTGTAAGAAAGTAAAAGGAAGCTATACTCACTTACTTGTGAGAATACGAGTTCTTTTCTAGTTCGCTATAAACTTCTAACCTAGAATCCTGAAAGTGTAAGTATCCTCTTTCAGCGTTGAGTAATACTTACTCTTTCCTTAGCTATAATTTTCCTAGAATTATTTTATAACCCTTAATTCTTAGAATAATATAAGCGTAGACTTGCTTCTACTAGTACTCTCTAATATCTATACTAAAGGATATAGCCTATGATACTACATCCTCTAAGACTCCTTCTACTAACTATAAATGTCTTAGTTTAATTTATATATAAGAGAGCTAGTAGTATTAGATAAAGTAGTCTAAAACAATTCTATAAACTAAATACTCTAAATCTACTAAGGCTTATAAAGTAGCTACTCTATTTACTAAAGCTAATATAAGAAGCGGTTTTTCATCTATATATTCCTTCTTAAACTGTCTCTATATATCTATTGTTAATAACTCTCTTCGTCGCTCCTACTAGCGCTTTCTAACAGGAGCCTCTAGTTTTCTAAGTCTAAGGAAGTCTCTTCCTCTTCTTCTAATTCTAGTACTACCTTCTTAACCTCTATTCTCTATTTATAAGCTGTATTCGTTATTACAGGCCGCCTTACTAGTTCGTATAGACATGCTTAAGCAAAATAACCGGTAGCTCTATAATAGATATAGTAACTAGTATAGAGACGATTATCTTTTTCTTTCTAAGGCACCTATTTAGTACGCTGAGTACTAGTTGTTAAGACTCTCGTAGATACTAGTTTCTAATCTATACTCTCTATAGACGCTTTATAGATAACTCTATTATATAGTTTTTACTAAAGAGTATCTATAGATAGCTTCTAAAAGGTCTATAGTGTTCTAGGGTTTCTCTAGTTCGTAGGCCGGTGTATTCTAGCTTTATATACTCTTAAGCGATTATCTATTTCCTTGATAATAGAGTAGTAGGATTTAAAATCTAGTTAAGAAGGAACTGTAATTATTACCTTAACTAGCTCATCGCTTAGTATTTAGTTAAGGGATAGTTTCTTTATATCGTCGGGCTATAATCCCTCTTCTAATTCTATAAGTAAGGCTTACTATTCTATAAAGACCTCTAAGAATAGTTTTAAGCCCTAGCGGAAGGATTCTAGCTTTTGTTATACTCTTTCCTTAGCTTACAGGTCTCTAAACACAAACTCTATATAGTCTAGGAAGTTGTTACTATTAGCTAGTTCTGGCTTACCTTGTTCTCGTACCTATACTTCTATTATACGAAGCGCCTTACCCTGTAACGATCTGTTAAGTGCCTAAAACTTAATATATTCTATATATCTATAATAGTCGACTTCAATTTTGGCTTATGCCTGTTGTAACCAAGCTTCTAGCTTGTCTGATTCTCTATAGAATTCTAGTAGTAGAGGAAGTGATTTTCCAGGTTTGTTGTTGTTACGAACTAACTGTACACAAGCTTCCTTGTTTGTAAACTGTAGTTTTTCGTTCTCTTAAGTAGTTGATAACTGACTTTGCTACTCTTGAACGTACTATAAGAACTAGGCAGGTAGCTCATTTAGTATACCGCCTTCCTGTGGTTCTCCCATTGTCCGTGACTTCCGTAAATGCTGTTAAATGGCCCGTGAGTTCCAGTGTTGCCGTAAAGGCCCGTGAGTTCTAGTGTTGCCGTAAAGGCTCGTGAGTTCTAGTGTTGCCGTAAATGGCCCTTGTGTTCCAGTGTTGCCGTGAAGGCCCTTGTATTCCAGTGTTGCCGTGAAGGCCCTTGTGTTCTAGTGTTGCCGTGAAGGCCCTTGAGTTCTAGTGTTGCCGTGAAGGCCTGTTGTTCTAGTGTTGAGAATCGAATCTAATGTTAGAGCTTGTAGTAAGTACTTTGAATTGAACAACAGAGGCTGTCTATGTACAAGAAGATTCGATTGTCCTTTCTAGAGCAGAGTCCTTGCCACCTTATATACTTAGTCTACTCATTCTAGAGGATTCTGTCAAGTCAATGCGTTGCGATCAATGCGTTGCGTTACTAAGCGAGGTCACGTGCTCACGTCGCTGGAGTACTCTAAGACTCACTCTACGGGTGCAACCCTTGACATTATAAGGATAGAGAGGATTCGTATAAAGACTTAGAGAATAGTATAGAGGCTTCTATAAGCTTAAGAGTAAGCTTCTTTTTAAAGAGAGAGGTAATATAATAGTTCTAACCGCTACTCTACTAAGACAAGACTCTAGGAGGAACTCGGCTAATTAGAGGTGCCTTACTTTAGTAGATGTCTTACTTTAGTAGATGTCCTTACTTTAGTATACGCTAGACGTACCTTATATATTTAAGAGCCTCTAGCTTCTAGGCTTCTATCTCTTCTTCTCTTTTCTCCTTAGCTTAGAATCCTTATATTTAACAGTTTCTACAATTCTATAACCTATACTATAGGCCTTATATATATGTTATTATAGTTCTACTCTTAAAACCTAAGTCTACTTATAGTATATAGTTAGTAGGAAAAGCCTTAAAGAAAGTAGAATTAAGTCTAAATTCTAAAGAAGTATTAGTAGAGAAAGTACTAGTAGAAACAGGTGTATAACTATAAGAGTAGACAGTTATAGCTAGAATAGCCTCTTCTATTTTAGCCTTCTCGGTTTCTTTTCTCTATAACTCTTCTTCTTCGCGCTCCTTTTCCTTAGCTATATCTAATTCTTATAGAGACTTAAAACTATAGGCTATTATATTATTATAACGACGCTAAAGGAATTTCTTTTATTTATAAAGACGTAGTATCTTCGCTATTACTTCTTCTTCTTCTTTCTTAAGCTTCTCTTTCTAGTAAGCTAGAGTCTTATATCTATTAAGGAATTCAGGTTTACTATTATACCTTAAACGTCTAACGCGAACGTATTCTAAGTAACGAGTATATTAGATTAGATACTTAAGTAAGTATCTTATAAACGCTCTTTAGCTCGTTACTACTTTTTAGTATAGATTTAGTACTAAAACTAATCGATTTCTACTCTAACATATACTTTTATTTATATAATTATTCTATAACTATAACTCTAAAATAGCTAAAAAACATAGAAATTCAAAGAGGTGTAAGGAGCCTATAAAGAAAACTAGCTGCCGCGAGGTCTCTGTCTAGTAGCGTACTTATATTATTAGTTATATTAGATAGAATACTAATAAGGAAGAGTTACTTCTATAGACGGATAGAGATGATAAGTCTTACTCTGTTTTAGAAACTAGAGTAAGAGATATTAGAAGGAGAGCGAAGAAGAATATAGTATATACTCGGAATAGAAATATATAGGGTTAGCGTCTCTATATACCCTCTAACGTCTAGAATAAGCCTTGTTCTAGCTACCTTCTTAAGCTCACCGATACGCTATATAAACAGATTATCGACAAGGTTATAAAATTACAAGAGAAGCGTTAGAAGACTAATATTACCTACCTTTATAAGCTTAGACTTTAGAGTAATAGAAACAAGTAGGAGAACCTCTCTAAGTCCTTCTTTTAGTAAGTATTATATAACGTAGGTTACTCCTTTATAAGAGGAGAGGTTAAGTCTAAACTTACTCTAGTTCTTATAAAATAACGAGTTAAGTTAGCTAAGATACTCCTTAAGATAGACCTCTCCTAAATTATATAGATAAACGCTATATCCTTATATATAGAACTTAATAGTAGACTAGATTAGTACTAGTAAAAGAAGAACGAGTACTACTATAAGGATATATAGTTAGAGATAGTAAAGAGATACTTAGACAAGTAGTTCTTTAGCGCTATCTATCTGAGTTCTCGTCAAGGTCCCTACTATATCTATAAACCTAAGACTACCTAGGAGGTTAAGGAGGCTAAGACTCATTTAGCCGAGGCTAATATAGCTTAGCTATATTATATAGAGAAGGAGTTTTAGCGGTAGAAATAGGCTAAGGAGAACTACTAGGCTAGTAGAGAACGAAGAGTATCTAGAAGAAGAGTGAAATTATATAAATTCTTATATAAGATAGTATATAAGAGAGAGAATAGAGGTAAGAGTAGAGTAGATTAATACTAACTTTATAAGAGGTATCTTAAGCTAAAGCTTATTCCTTAGTATAAGGAACTATATAAGATAGAAAGAGAAAAGAAGATACGTTTAGTTATAGATAATACTAGTCTATACTCTTATAGAGTAACTAAGGAGGTTTTATACTACTATTCTATATAGCGACTCCTCTACTCTACCTAGTTATCTAATATAAATACTATAGAGTAGATATAGAGATATATATAGGTCTAGTTATATAAGAGAAGGAGATAACCTAAGAATAGAGAGGAACTTTAGTATATATAGATTAAGGAGTAGAAGCGAGTTCCTTAGAAAGAGATAGATAGAGTAATTATAAATCTTAGAAAAACTCTTAAGAAGGTAATTAAGTATAAGAGAGATAATAATTTCTAGAGATAGAGCTTTAATTTCTACTACTTTTTAATATAAAAACACTTATTTTTATATTATATATAAGTAATAGTATTAAAAAGAAAGAGGTATATTATAAGCGAAAAATGAGCTGAAAATTAGCTAAGAACGTTTACTAGATACTTGTCTAAGTACTTATAATACAACTACGACTATAGGTTTAGTAATAGAAACACTTTATAGTAGTAGTAAAACTATAGTTAAGAATATTAGTTAGAAGAACCTATCGATCGTAGGTTTTCTTAAAGGACATATTAAAAGAGAAAGAGGCCGACAGTCTCTAATTATAACGGTTCTAACCGCTACTACACCTCAGGCCAACCCCTGGCTAGAACCTAGCGGATACCGTGCTTCCTGAGCCCGGTGTAACGATTCTCAAACTAACTAACTAAGGTAACTGAGTATCGCTAGGGTTTGTTCTTGTAAAGAGGTTCAATCGCGGACTAGATGTTTACTCGAAGGTAAACTTGTTACGAAACTATAAAGCTATTAAGGTAGTAATAACAATATAATATAAGGTTAAGCACGAAGCTCCTATCTAATAGTAGACGTACTAGTCTTATATAGAACCTTCCTACTTATAGATCTATCCTAGATCCTAGGACTCCTTTAGATCCCTAGGGGATCCTTAGAGATCTATCACGTGATTACAACCCTGTGAAATCCTTAGATCGCTTAGCTAACCTAAGCGACCTGTCTAATACTATAAGAGTATATAATAGTACTTAACCTATTAGAGCGCTGCCTAGTCTTTACTAGTCACGTGTACACGTGATTCGTAACACTATCCTCTTCTTAGCCTAGCGTGTCTCTACGCTTAAGTATAACCTAGGAAATGTTGTTAGAAGGCTAGCAGCCCTCTCCTGTTATAATGTTTTTAATAACACTATAAGTAGATACTTATAAAAAGAAGAAAGAAAGGTTTTAACTTACTAATAATATTAAAAACATCTAAAACGAAGTTATAGCTTGTTCCTAATACTTCTTATGAGGCTAGTAGTGTCTTATAGATAAATCTTAATCTAGCTATTACGCTAAATACGTTTATATAAAGTCGAAATGTAATAGAGGTAGTAATTTCTAGGACAAGAGCGTCTCTACTAAAAAAGAGTAGAAATCTCTAGATGCTTAGAAGGAGCGTCTATAAGATGAAGAGAAGGCTACTATAGCTAAGATCCTTTGACTACAAAAGTAGTAGAAGTTCATCTAGAAGCGTTGTAAGAAAATAGCTCGTCGAGGACTTAAATTTATTAACGAACTTAATACTATAGAGGAATTAGAAAAGAGTTAACAGAAGGAATAGGAAGACTAGGAGAAGTAAGAGGCGGAGACCGCCCGGCTAGCCGCCTTCTATACCTCTACTACGTCCGACCCGATTCTCGACCTAGGTCTTAACCCTAGTTTCTTTAAGTCTTTTTCTACTAACTACACGCTATAGGCAGACTTGGGTTTTAGAAATAGAACTCCTTAAGTTCTACTAAGTACTAGTTAATATTCTCTTTTAGTTTCTAAGTATTCTCTAAATATAAGTAATCTAACTATTTAATTAGATACTTAATCTTATCTCTAATAAGTTTATAGTTAAGAATCTTCTTAACTTTATACTTAGTATTTAGGTTAACTAGTTAGATCTCTATAAGTAGAGCTAGTAGTACTTCTAGTAGTACTAGTTTAAGGAGTAAGATATAAAATACTAGAAAGATGTTTATTATTTTTAGTAGAGCTAATTTATAATTTAAAGGTTCTTTTACTTATTTAATTTTAAATAGTCTAATATATATATAGTCTAGTTTTCTACTTAGTCTTTTTATATTAATGTTTTTTCGCTATAAGTAGACTTTATCTCTCTCTTTTAGCGTTAGCTTCTAACTATATCGTTTATTATAGTAGTACGCGTTACGCTCTACTATAAACTATAGGTCCTCTATAAGTTTCTTATATAGGCCTTTAATCTTTAAGGCTAATACTTAAGCTAACTAGTTATTACTTATTATTTTTATTAGTCTATTATATACTAGTAATTTATATCTAAAGTTAGTATAGAATAGTAATATAAGTATTATTTCTATAGTTAAGCTATTATATATAAACTAAGCTAAAGGTAACAGTTCTACCTA
>LKTO01000885.1:0-15382 GCA_001399465.1 Hymenoscyphus scutula
GTTCTTAGCTTTCTAGAATTTATAAATTTCTACTAATAGTTTATTAAGAATTTTTTATAGATTATAGCTTCTCTCTATAGACTTGTTAAGAAGAATATATCTTTCTAATAGATAGAAAAAACGAATAGAGCCTTCGAACGTTTAAAGTAAGCTTTTATAGAGGCTCTAGTACTAGCTTAGTTTAATCTAGATAACGAGATAGTTCTAGAAATAGACTTCTCTAGATACTACTTAGAAGGTATACTCTCTTAAGTAAAGAATAGCGTCTTATAGTCTATAGCTTTCTTATCTAAGAAGTATACTTCTATCGAATATAATTATCTAATTTATAATAAAGAGCTATTAGCTATTATTCGCTATCTCTAGAAATAAGAAGTAGAGTTAAAGAGTATAGAGTAGTTTATAGTTCTTATAGACTATAAGAACCTCGAATACTTTATAATAGTCTATAAACAATTTAAAAGATAAATATATTAGTAGTTAATCCTTAGTAAGTTTAATCTAATAATCTAATACTATATAGATAAAGATAGAGGCCTTCTAGATATATTAATAAGAAGAGACTAGAACCTTCTAGAGAAGAGAGATAAACGCCTTAACTATAGAATAGTATAATTAATTCTAGACGAGATAATTTAAGAGAATACTATATAGCTAGTACTAGTTTTAATAGAGAGATATAGCCTTATAAACTAGCTATAGAACCTCTAGAAAAAGAGAAAGATATAGAATAAAGACTTTAGTTATCTTATAGATACTATTCGCTAAGGAAATAGAGTATTTCTAATAGACCTCGCTTCTCTAGTTAAAGTCTCTATCTCTAACTACTTAATTAATAAGAATAGCTCTTTATAGTTTAGAGGTAGACTATAGGTTCTAGATTATAAGCTATTATAGATAGTAATTATATAGAAAATCTACGATTCTACTCTTATAGGCTACTCTAGTAAGAATAGAATAATTATAGTTATCTTAAGAGACTTCTTTTAGCTAAACCTATAGATAATAGTTAAATAGTTTATATATAACTATAGAATTTATAGATATACTAAGGTTTAGAGAGACTATAAGTAAGAGTTACTACACTTACTATAATAACACGTATATAAGGCCTATAGTATAGGTTATAGAATCGTAGAAACTATTAAATATAAGAATACTAAGCTAAGAAGAGAAGAGAAGAAGAATAAAAGCCTAGGAGCTAGAGGCTCTTAAATATATAAGATATATCTAGCGTATACTAAAGCGAGAGATTAATCGATAGATTAGTAAAGTAAGAGATTAATTAATAGATTACTAAAGTAAGAGATCTACTAAAGTAAGACACCGCTAATTAGTCGAGTTCCTTCTAGAGTCTTATCTTAGTAGAGTAGCGGTTAGAACTATTACATCTACTATCTATCCTAGAATAGTAATAGTAGAAGATATCTGTTAACTTTATTAGACCGCTATTTATAAGTAAAGACTTTAATATAATAGTAGTATTTATAGACCGTCTAAGTAAAGAAGTACTTCTTATAGCTTATAATTTAGTAATATTATTAGAGGAATTTACTCGTCTATTTATTATAATCTACTATAGCTTATATAGACTACTAAGAGTAATAGTATCTAATAGAGGTCTATAATTTATTAGATAAGTATAGAAAATAGTTATAACTTCTTATAGATTAAAAGATAAATCTCTATAGCTTTCTATCTATAAACTAATAAGTTAATAGAACGAGTAAATACTAAAGTAGAGACACTTCTATAGTAATAGATTAATATAGTATAAGATAACTAGACTAACTAGCTACTAGTAGTCTAGCTTACCTTTAATAGATAAGATTTATTATTAATAGATATAAGCTCTTTCTAACTTAGCTATAGCTATCTATTATAGATAATAGACCTCTTAATAGATATAATAGTATCTGTCTATATAAAGACTCTAATTTAAAAGAGTAAAGTAATAGTAGTAAGAATTAAAGCTATTATAGAATAGGCTTAGATATTAATAGTAAGAGTATAGTAGAACTAGAAGACTTAAGCTAATCGTTTATAGAATATCGCTCCTTTATATAAGGTTAAGAATAAAGTCTATTTAAGCTTATAGAATATATAAATAGAGAAGGCTAGTAAGAAACTCGACGCTTAATCTATAAAATTTATAGTTATTAAGATTAGCCTATCTATATATAGGCTAGATACTCTATCTAGTATCTATAATATCTTTAATATAGACTTATTATAGCTAGCTACTATAGATCTACTATCTAGTTAAATTATAAATAACGCTTAACCGTTTATAATCTTAGTAGATAATTCTATAGAGTAGTAAGTAAAGAGAATTTTAGACTAGTAGCGAAAGAGGCTTCTAGAGAGAGGCTCTTATACTTATTATAAGTATAAGGTTAAATAGACTAGCTATATAAATCTAATATAGAAACCTATAACTAAATTAGAGAATATAGTAGCTCTAGACATCTACTTATAAGAGTAGAGAGAGAGGTAATATTAAGAGTTATATCTATAGAGTAAGTCTTAGAGAACTCTAGCGACATAAGTATATAACCTCGCTTAGTAACGTAATATATTAATCGTAATATATTAACTTAATAGAACCTTTAAGAGTATATATAGTAGAATTCTCTAGAATAAGTAGACTAAGTATATAAGGTAGTAAGAACTCTACTCTAGAAAGAATAATAGAATCTTCTTATATATAAATATCTCTATAGTTTAATTTATTAGTATTTACTATAATATAGTTTATTACTAAGTTAATTATATTATTAAGTCGATTACTAAAAATATATATAAAAAACGTCTATATAACTCTAGTAAAAATTAGTAATTCTTAATTAAAATTAATAAAATTAAAAAATTTACTCTATTACTATATAAATAAGTAATTTTAAAATTTTAGAATACTTACTAGTTATAACTAATAATTCGTCTAAATTACCTCTATATTTATTAAAAAAAAATTATTTCTTTAATAACTTAGTAACGTGGTTTACTACCGAGCGACGTATATCACCGAGCGACGTACTTTCCTCTACCCTGCCACCTAAAGGGTAAAATTAAATAATTACAACATATTATTTTAATTAATCTGAATCTGAATCTGATAAACTAGAAGTATCTATAGCCTCTTGACAAGTTCGTGTATTATGACTAGACTTCCTGTAGGTACTACATTGTCGCCCAGACGGCTGCCTCTCCTTTTGCCTACCCTCCTCAGAGCGCTTGTCGCGTCGAGCCTGTTCCTCTGCTTCCTTCTGAGCTAATACGTCCTGCGTATCCTCTACAGTAAGTGCCCCCCCTTGACAGACCAGAGTCTTTTTAGCCCTCTGGCGTTTACTTAGTGCTTCATTTGCCTTGCGAAGGGTATAGACTTCGGCTGATAATAAAGTCATTTCATGAGCTAACAGCTCTGTACCCTTAGCTAATGCAGCTACTGTCTGGAAAATAGGGGTTGGCGAGCTTCCTTGATGACGTGCAATCCGATTCTTAACTAATGTCGTCTGTAAAAGAGCATCAGTTGGGTTGTGAGGAAGGAGTCTGTAAGACCTAAAGTGTCACGAATCACGTGCACACGTGACTAGTGAAGACCAGGCGGGGTCCTGACAGGTTGAGCACTATCGTATACTCTTATAGCAGTAGACAGGTCGCTTAGGTTAGCTAAGCGATCCAGGGATTTCACATGGTTGTAATCACGTGATGGATCCCTGAGGATCCCCCAGGGATCCAAAGGGGTCCTGGGATCCAGTTTGGATCCGCGAGCAGGAAGGTTCTATATAAGACTGGCACGTCTGCCATTAGATAGGAGCTTCGTGCTCAACCTCATATTACATTGTTATCACTACCTTGACAGCTTTGTAGTTTCGTGACGAGTTTACCTCCGAGTAAACACCCAGTCCGCGATTGAACCTCTTTGCAAGAACAAACCCCAGCGATACTCAGTTACCTCAGTTAGTTTGAGAATCGTCACATAAAGGTTGATATCGGCAGAGGGGGTCCACAATACTATATTTCGCCTACATATTCTCAACTAGTCGATACTACGCGCTAATAAGCTCTAGATCTTCGCACAAGGCTCTTTAGAAGTCGTAAACGCGATTAAAACGCGTCTTTAACTCTAGTCGTCGTTGAATGAATCGATATACCTAGTTCTTGCCGACGCATAGTACCCCTCGAGATTTAAGCAGGAGATTCGCTATATCTTCAACACTAGTTAGACAGGGCGCAAATCCTCTCGAATCTAGATCAAGTATATATTGAACAATCGTGTCCTCCTCTAAGTCGTTCAATTTATAACAATTAGCTTTAATTTTAGGGCGATGGGTTCAGCCAGCTATTCTATGTCGAAGTGTTGCTTCAGGGACTTTGTAGATCTTTACTATAGAGTGTTTACTTAGCTTTTTAGACGTTTGAATAGCCTTAATAGCTAGAATGATTCGCGCTTCTTAGGTTTGAATTTCTATAATAAATAGTTGAAAAAACGCGTCTGAAAGTTTATAAGGAGTGGGGTGGGGAAAAGTGCGTCGCTCGGTGATATGCGTCGCTCGGTAGTAAACCACGTTAGTTATAATTAGTTAGTATATAAGATTTCTACTATTACTTATATATAATATAATCTATAGAGTAGTATTACTCTCTCTCTCTAGTTTAGTATCCGCTATATTAGTTAAGGTGTATATATAAGCGCGATGTTACTTTCGCGAGATATAAAGCTCTTCGCTTCGCGCCTCTTAACTATCTTTCTCTTTAACTTTTCTTTTAACACCTCTTTTTAACTACTTAGCCTCTTTTATTATATATTCTTCTATACTATCTATATATCTATAGTTATCTCTATCGTCGAACTCGCTATAGCTAAAATTTAGCTATACTATAAGAGGCTAGATCTCGAATAACTTAAAGGTATAGTTTTAAATATTAAATTAAGAAGTATATAATAATTAATTATATATATAGCCTCTTACTATTATAGAGAGTAGAGTTCTAGGATAATAAAAATAGAAGAGATTATAAGAATATAATAAATATAGAAATATAACAAATATTAAAATATAATAAAGTACTAAGATAAGAGGTAAGATATACTGTCGTGTTTACTTAAGAGGTAAATAAGAGGTATAGTATATTAGCGTGTTTACCTAAAGCGTAGAATAAGTATATAGTTAAAAGGTTTACTAAGCGAGAGTAAAGCCTAAGCCTTAATTAAGAGTTCTAACTCTTATAGTAGTCTAGAGTACGAAAGTTAAATAAGATACTATAAACTAATCTATCTTCTATAAGTACTCTTATATACTATCTAATATAATATAATAGTCTAATAACTATATTATATTCTTTTTAATTTCTTCTCTATTTCTCTAGTATATATCTTACGATCGCTACTATATTTACTATCTATATAGCCTTCTAGTTCTATAAGAGCCTCTTTTTATATAGAGTTTAGTATTTAGAATTAGTTTTCCTTTTCTTAGATGTAGATAGTATAAGTAGTAGAAGTAGAAGAGGTTTTAGAGTTTAAGTCTTTAATTTTTCTTTTAAGGTGTTAGTAAGAAAGTAGATAGGAGTAAGTAGTTTATAGTATACTTTTTAGTATTTTAAGAACTTAATTTTAACTTTAAAGATAGTATTTTAAATTTTTTAGTATTTCTTTAGAGAGAGAAGTATATATTTAGAATGAATATTTAGCTTTAGATAGAGAGACTATAGAAATAAATCTTAATATAAAGAAATAGAAAGCTATTTTATTATTCTTAGACACTTAACTCTTTATAATACTTTAGTTTAGTAGTTAAAGTATAGAAAGTTTAAGGTGCTCTATTTCTAAAACCTAGTTACTTTACTTATAAGTTCTTTATATTCGCGAGATAGAGATTTAGAAATCGTAATATAGGTATTTAGAATTATAATCGTTTAAAAGATAGTAATTTAGAAATTTTAAAGTAGGAAATTAGAAGCGAAAGTATTTAGAAAGAGAAAGTAATACTATTAGATAGAAAAAGAAGAGTACTATATTTAAGTACGAAATTAGAAATATTTTTTACTAATATTTCTCTTCGATCTTATCTATAATTATAGAGAGTCTATTATATACTACCTTACTACTTTAATACTATTCGTCTTTAATCGATTTACTATATATTATATAAGAACTTATAAAAATTAAGCTATTTAAGTTAGTTATCTAGATAAAAGTATATAATATATATATTCTTTCTTTTTATATAATAACTATAGCCTACTCGAGCTCTTATTTAAGCTCTAATTTAAGCTTAGATCTAACTTATTAACCTACTAAGCTCTAAGACTTATAGATTAGACTTAGTAGAAGATAGATATTTATACTCGAATTATAGTATATATACTAATAGAAAAAGTAGCCTAAGAGAGGTAATTATACGTTATACTTATATAAATTAAGGTTAAAAAATATTCTAGAGAAGAAGGTAAATAATAGAGTAAAACTATAATAATATATACTATATATTACTTATATATATATAAGCGTCTAAGGTATAGATTATAGAATCGTAGAAACTATCTTATTATAAAGATTCTAAGCTAAGAAGAAGAGAAGAGCTTAAGAGAGCTTTAGTCTAAATACTTAATATAAGTTACTAAGCTAGACTATCTATATACTTAATATAATAGAGACAGGTCTATATAATATTAATAGGTCTATATAATATAACTATTAGAACTATTATAAAAATAGTTAGTAGAAGGCGTATATTCTATAATATTTCTCTTTATAAGAAGAGACTCTATTAGACGCGATTTTATTCTAATAATACTAATTACTAGTAATTACTATATAAGATATATTTAGATAATACTAATTAACTCTTATAATTCCCTCTTACTAGTATAGGTTTTAGCTACTATATAAAGAGATATATAGTCTAGATACTATAGTTAGAAATTAGAAAGATCTTTTTAGCGCGTATCTAACGTTTTAATAAACTATAGTAGTAGAGCTCGCCTACTTAGATTCTTACGCTTTCTAAATTCCTATCTATATAATAAATTTAGCTATAGCTAATCCTACGATCCTATTAAATACTTTAGCTCTGTTTTCAGCGCGATGTATTATAAAACTTAGTCTAGTAAGTAGTTCGAGTCATTCTCTCGATCGCTTAATAACTAGTTAGCCTAATTCGATATACTTTTTAGAAAGAGAACATTTTCCTTAGATGTAAATATAGCTATAGCTTTTAGAAATATTCTTATAACAGGCTAGTAGAGAGGCTATAGTTATAAAACTATATAATTTCCCTTATCTTATATATATAGACTTTTTAATATTCGACTTTTAATACTCTTTAACTATTTATAACTCTATCTCTATATTTAGAAAGTAACTCTAATTCTCTTATTACTAGCCTTATTATCGTTAAAATAGTAGATACGAGATATCTAGCTAATTATCTATATAGTAATAAATTAATAGAAAAAGAGAGATTTTACTTATTTAAAGAATTATTTAAGTACTAAACCTATCTAAAGATTTATAACTTGTTTTACTAACTTTTATTAGTAGTATAATATATACTAGAGACTCTTTTAGTTCTTATAAATATATTAATATATATAAAGAAAGAGAATATTAAGATTACTACTTCTACTATTAGTACGACTAAGAACTAGATACTTTCGTTTTTATTATAAATAAATCTCTAAGTAGAATTTCTATCTAGATATATAGTAAAAAATTATTTTTAGAAATTAGCTAAATTATTACTATAGAAGGTCTATACTACCTACTATAACAATTAAGATATCTAGATAGATTTATAGTACTTAAAGTCTACCTAGTACTAAAAGCTTATCTAGAGAAGCTTAACTCTTATTTAACGAATTTAGAACTATAGTATATAGCTTATATATATTACTAGTATTCTATATTTAAACTCTTATTTCTATAGAACTCTCTTCTCTTCTTACTTTATTATTCGCTTAATATAGTAGTTTTCGTTTAACTCTATATTTATTATAGTAAGTAGTAGTTTACTCTATATAGTTATAAGTAGTATCTAACTTATTAAGAGATTTAAGACCTACTACTATTATCTTCTTCTCTTATTTAAGAAGAAGGCGTTTTTATTATTATAACTAAAGAATCTTTACTATTACCTTCTTCTTCTAGAAATCTAAGTAGACTTTTTATTTATTAATAGAAGTCTAGTTAGAAAGTAAAGATATTCGATTATACTTATAGTAGTTATATAATTATTCTTATCGTATATAGATAGAATAGTAAAAGTACTAATTATAATAACACGTATAGCTTATAGACTACACACGAATGTACGACTACGCTAGGTGTAAGTTAGACACTATAGAACTGTCTATACGAGGATTCTAAGCTAAAGAGAGAAGAGAAGAAAGGACAGAAGCCTAGGAGCCGGAAGCTCTTATATATAGGAGGTTGTGCCAAGCTATAGCTAACCGAGCCGGGCTTAGGAAGTACAGTATCCGCTAGGTTCTAGCCAGGGGTTGGCCTAAGGTGTAGTAGCGGTTAGAACTGTTATATTACCCTCTCTTTTGAAAAGAAGCTTGTCCTTAAGCTTGTAGAAGCGTCTGTGCTATCGTCTAACTCTTTATACGAATCCTCTCTATTCTTATAAGCCTTAATCTAATTACCTAAGCGACGCGAGGGGCCTGGTTATATAGAGTGTACTATATAGAAGCTTCTTAGCTTATATAGAGAATACTTAAAGTTAGAAGTAGAATACTACTCTAGATCTTCGTTATGTTCTATCTATTTAGTCTTATAATATAGTATATTTCTTATCTTTTTTACTATAACTACTTCTTCTACTTTCTACTCTTTATCGTCGGTAATCTATATAGATAGAGGTAGCTTATTTACTTATCCTAGTAGAGGATCGTCTAATACTTTCTATAGATAGTCTATTAAAAACATAGAGTATATTTTTATAGAAGCTAGTAGCTTAACCTTATAGAAGTGTCTAACCTTTTAAATTACTTTATATAGGCCTACTATTTAATAGTCTAATTTATAGCTAGAGTACTCTATCTTCTAATTCTTTATAGATATCTAGACCTTATCTCCTACTTTAAAGTCTACTTCCTGTCGATAGAGGTTAATATCTCTTCGCTTCTTATCCTACGCTTATCTTATAATTATATAAGCTATTTCCTATCTCTTCTAGATCCTTTTAACTACCTACTAGGCCTCTTCTTAGTTTAGCTTTTCCTTTACTATAACCACGTCTAGCGTGTTCTAGTTAAAGAAGGTACAAGGTAGGTATATATTTAGAAGCTTAAATAGCGACATTCTAATACTCTCGTAAGGTAGCGTTAGCTAGGCGTAGTCTATAATAGGTAGAAGTTTAGACTAGTTGTCCTAGTAGTAGTTAATAAAGAGGTATAAGCGCTAGTCTAAGTACTAGTTTATAATTTCTATCTATCTATCTATATATAGGTAGAAGGCTATAGACAGCTTAATCTAAATGTCTAGTATATAGTAGAACTTATTCTAGAAGTTAGATATAAATTATAGTCCTCTATCTAATACGATTATCTATAGCGCTCTATAGTATCTATAGACGTATATTATATACAGCTAGGCTATTTCCTTTACATTTATTATCTTATAGTATAGAATAGAGACGCTTTACTTACTTAAATAGTCGATTACTATATAGGCTATATTATACTCTAACTTGTCTTTTAGAAATAACTTGAAGTCTATAGTAACGTATTACTAGAGGCGGTCTAGAAGTAGTAGAGGGTGAAGGAATCCTAGCGTGTAGTCTCGAGAAACATAGGCTCGCTTATAAGCGTAGTAGTTATAGATATACTACGCTACATCTAGAGGAAGTCTCTTCTAGTAGTACTTCTAGCTAAGGATTTAAGCTGTTTTTACTTTACTAGAGTATATAGAGAAGACTTAATTATAAGCTTCTTTAATCAGGTCTACTATTAAGGTATCTTACATAGAAACTACTAATCGTCCTTAGTAGAGAAGTAGTCTATTATCTAACTAGAACTCTCCTAGCTGGTCCGATACTTGCTTCTAGAGAGCGGCTAGTAAGTCTACTATACGATTAGCTGTTAAAATGCGCTCTATTAATTAGCTTAGCTTATATATTACCTTCTCTAGAGAGGCGAGGTCTAGACTATTGTTTTCTAGGATTACTAGGTCTAATTGTTCTAGCTAAAGTAGTACCTTTATCTAAATAAATACTTTAAGCTTGTTCTATAGGCCGACGTCTTATTCTCTTCGTATAAGAGTATCTACTAGTATATTATTCTTGCCTATTTAATATATAATTATAAAGAAGTACTACAAGAGTAGTTTAGCTCATCTAGCCTAATAGCTAGTAAGCTACTTAGTTACTATAAAGTACTTAAGTACTTCGCGATTAGTATATACCTTAAACCGAGAGAGCGCGCTTTAGAGTTTAGAGCGCTAGTAGCTAAAAGAGCGTATAATAGCTAGTATCTCCTTGTTGTAGATCTTATAGTTATATTCTACAGGGGCTATAGTCTTTGAAAAGTAACTAATAGAGTGCTATTCGCTATTAGAGTGTAATTAAGAGAGTATACTAGTAACAACTCTATCTAAAGCGTCTATTTCCAGCTTGTATTCCAAGGCGGGATCGTAATATCGAAGGAGAGAAGACGAGACTAGGCGTTACTTAAGCTCTTTAAAAGAGCGACAGTAAGACTCGTCGAATATAAAGGGAGTTAAGGCTTTTATTAGATATATAAGTAGCTTAGTAACAATTCTATAGTCTCGAATAAAGCGCTAGTAGAAGTTATAAAAGCTAAGGAAAGACTAGACTTCTTTAACTATATAAGGCTCCTTCTACTTATATATTATAGAGACTTTATCTAGGTCTACTTTAATACTGTCGGTACTAACTATAAAACTAAGATACTTAGTTTAAGTAACGCTAAATTCGTACTTCTTAATATCTACCTATAGGCTAGTATCGCGAAGTTGCTAAAGAACCTTTTATATATTCTTGTTATACTCTAGAGAGTTATCTAAGTAAATAAGAATGTTATCTAAGTAGGCTATATAGAAGTTATTAAGGTAGTTAAAGAGCATGTTATTTATATAGCGTTAGTATGTTATAGAGCCGTTTATAAGACTAAAGGAAAGAACTTTATATTTATAAGAACTATATCTAGTATAGAACGTTGTAAGGTCTTTAGATTCTAGGTTTATATAAATATAGTAGAAAGCCTAGTAGATATCTAGCTTTATAAAGAATCTAGTATTAGCTAAGTAAGCGAGAGTCTCGTTAATTAGAGGTAGAGAATAGCGGTTCTTATAAGTAAGAGCGTTAAGCTTACGAAAGTTAATATAGAAACGAAGGCTACTATTTAGCTTATATATAAAGAGTATAGGCGAGGCGAAGAGTATCTAGCTAGACTTAATAAATCTCTTTTTAAGGTTCTTAACTAGATACTACTTAATAGCTTTAAGCTTATCTATAGAATAATAGTATAGTAGACTATAATTAAGAGTATTAGTAGCTTCTAGCTATATATAGTAGTTATATAAGCGGTAAGGTAAAAGCTTATCTAAAGTAGCCTTAGAGAACACGTCTTTATATAAGCTATACTAAGAAGGAAGCTTATCTTTAATTTTCTAGATAGTTACTTTATTATTATCTTTAAGAGCCTCTTTCTCTTTCTCTTAAATTATCTAGTCTAATTTATATAGACTAGTAGAAAAGAACTCGTTATTCTAGTAGTATAAGTGTATATAAAAAGTATTTACTAAAATGTAAGTAATATTAAGCGAGGGGAGCTCTTTATTTATATAAGAGCTCCTTAGAGGCTACGAGAGCGTAGCGTCTAGTAGGCGTAGCTCTTACTACATCTAGCGTATCTTGTCGCGTATGTCTCATTTATAAGTATTCTATCTAATAGTCTTACGTGTTATAGTCTTAATCTTAGTTGTTTCCTAGCTCTTATAACCTGAGTCCTGTTCTTCTAATAGAGTATAAGGCGAGAATAGGCGAATAGAGCGAGGGAGGATTATATAGAGTGTTGTCGCTTACTAGCTATCTTAACGTCGTACATCCTCTTAATTTATTATATACTCCTTAGCTAGTATATTACGCTAGTAGTTTAGCTAGTAGTGTTAAGAGTGTAGGTAGCTTCTAGATAGACGAATCTCCTTTTAGAAGGTTAGCGAAGAGGGTTTCTTGTCGTTAGGCTATATAAGTGTTCCTTGTTCTAGGTTAAGCTATATTTTAAAGTAAGCTATCTATTTAAGTCTAAGAATAATTTCGTAGTTTCTAAGGTTAAGGATATAGAAGAGGATATTAGTTTATTAGTATATATCTATAGAGAGTTAAAGAGTAAGAATATAAGTAATAGAATTACTTAACTTACTATTAAACCCTTTAGTTATAATAGCGTATATAAGCTTCTAAGGTTTAAGGTTAAAGAACTTAGCTATATTAACTATAAAGGTAGTATTAATAAAAGTAAAGCTATTTACTCTAGTATTAATTAAGGCGTAGGTTATAACTATAATTCTATTATTTACTAGAGTATATAGAACTATAAAGTACTTTCTATCTATTAATTAACTTAAATTAATCTTTTCTAGACTAAGAGTATACTCTAGGTAGAAGTCTTAGCCTAGGGTTCCTCTTTTCTCTTATTATATAAGAGTTCCTTATCTACTATTTCCTCTTCGTCTATTTCCTTGAGATTAATTCTTCTTAGCTTAGAACAGATAGTAGCGTAGTATTCTTTTCTATAGTAGTTGTAATAGGTAGTATAGACATCCGCTAGTACTAGTCGCTTTACTTTATAAGGCTTCTCGCTAGAGTCGCGAGAAGTAGTTAGAGGTGTTATATAAGGAGTTAGGCCTAGGGTGTTTTCTAGAAGTCGAGAGGCAGGTAGAGCAGAAGCTATAACATTGCTTAGAGTAGAGGTAGAGGAGTAAGTAGATTATATAGGTCGAGTAGTAGATCTTTCTTAGTATAACTTCTAGTAGTCCTCTCTTATAGTAATACGTCTTAGCTCTATATCTAATAATAAGTAACTAGCTAATAGGTTCTAGTAGATATCTAGTATATATAGTATTAGTACTATTCCTCTTTAGAGTAGAGTTATTAGTCGATTATATAAGTCTAGGCGAAGGTATTCCTAAGGAGTCTATACTTCTCTAGCTAGGTATAAGAACTAGGTTTAGAATTCCTAGAACGTTTATATAATCTTTATTATTAGACGATTATAGTTATATCTTATATCTCTTACTTAGTTTAGATTAATAAAAATAGAAGTAAGGTAGTTAATTATCTCTATTACTAAAATAAAGTATATCTAAGAATCTTTATTAATTTATAGTTAGAGGTGTTTCTAGACGTCTTCTATTATATAATTAAAGATATAAAACATCTTATCTTCCTTATCTTAGAAGTAGTCTCTATTACTTCTAAATTTTCCTTAGATCTAGATCTTCTAACCTAGAAATATATTATAAATTATATATATATATAACTAGTAAAGACTAGGCGGCGTTCTAACAGGTTAAGTACTATTATATACTCTTATAGTATTAAGAGACCGGTTAGAGTAGCTAAGCGATCTAAGGATTTTATTATATAATAAACACGTGACTCGCTTATCGAGTTATATAACTATTAGAGCTTATAGAAGCTTATATTAGAGCTTAGGATCTAAAGATCTAGAAGATCTAACAGTTAGTATATAAGAACGAAGATTCTATATAAGACTAGTATATCTACTATTAGATAGAAGCTTTATACTTAACTTAATATTATATTATTATTACTACCTTAATAGCTTTATAGTTAAGTAACGAGTTTACCTCTAAGTAAACATCTAGTCTACGATTAAACCTTCTTATAAGAATAAACTCTAGCGATACTTAGTTACCTTAGTTAGTTAGTTTAAGAATCGTTATACTTTAAGTACTTAAGCTTAGAAGTTTAAATCGTAATGTCTCTAAAGGCTACTTCTATCTCTAGCTCTAGTACTAGCACCGTTAATATACTAATCTAGAGCATGCCTGCTACGTCCTAGGAAATAACTACTCTAGACAACGAAGACGATAACAAGAGTATACTAGATATACTAGAGCTATATAGAGTTAAAGCTCTAGAAACTATACAAGTTAAGCTACTCGACATCTACTATAGTAAACGATAAGAATTAGAGTCATTCCTTATATAAATAGAAATCTACTTTAACTTTAATAAAGACAAGTTTAATAGTAATAGTATAGCGTCGCCTATCTTCGCTATCTTCTACCTTCGAGGAACCGCTCTCGAATAGATATAACTATATCTAGAGGACTTTTTCGTATATAAAGCCTTAGTAGAAAGTATAGCTAATATATAATTAATGTTTAGATCTTAGAATAGATTTAAAGTCGCTATATACTAAATGTTTAGTAATATTAATACTATTAAAATCGTAATATAGAAGTTACTTAACCTATACTAAACTAGTTTAGTAATTAACTATATAAATGAATTCTAACGTTATAGAAATAGAATAGAGTAGAATTCTCTTACTCTTATAGAACTCTTTTATAGAGAACTTAACGCTAAGCTATATAAAGAGATAGTATAATAAAATCTTAATTATAAAGACATCGCTACTATAATTAAAGAAGTAATCTACTTAGATAACTGTCTATAGAAATTTAAGAAAACTAATTACTATTTAGAATTTAAGAAGTATAATAAATAGAGTCGACTAGACTACTAGAATAACTAACAAGTAAACGCTATCTAGAAGAAGACTTCTAGAAAGTAGAAGCTCTTCTAGAAAGAATAAAACTAACGTTATAAATAGTACCTATACTTTTTATATAGCCTGCCTAGCTATAGAGTAAGTAACTATTATAAGAAGGCTAATTCTTCGAGAAAGTATTAAGTATTTACTATAACTAGAAAGGAAATAGTATTACTTAAGAGATTTAACCTATCTAATAAAGAGCTAGAGGCTTATAGATATAGAATATAATATAATAACTCTTAAACTAACTAACTAAGGTAACTAAGTATCGCTAGAGTTTATTCTTATAAAGAGATTTAATCGCGGACTAGATGTTTTACTTAGAGGTAAACTTATTACTTAACTATAAAGCTGTTAAGGTATTAGTAATAATATAATATTAAGTTAAGTATAAAGCTTCTATCTATAACGATTCTTAAACTAACTAACTAAGGTAACTAAGTATCGCTAGAGTTTATTCTTATAAAGAGGTTTAATCGCGAACTAGATGTTTACTTAGAGGTAAACTCGTTACTTAACTATAAAGCTATTAAGGTAGTAATAATAATATAATATTAAGTTAAGTACGAAGCTTCTATCTAATAGTAGACGTACTAGTCTTATATAGAAC
>LKTO01000886.1:0-15298 GCA_001399465.1 Hymenoscyphus scutula
GGGATGGAGATGTTAGGATTGTTTTCGTGTTCGTGGGATGGGGAGTTTCGGTGTTCCTCACGTGACCAGAGCTTTTAAGTTTTAAGTTTTAAGGGGTGGCCTGAACACTCGACAGTATTATATAGATTCTAGAGGGTTCTGCCAAGAGTACTCTCGAAGGTTCTGTCGCGTCCATGCGTTGACAAGCGAGGTCACGTGAATGCGTCGTTGGAGCACTCCAAGACTTACTCCACGGGTGCAACCCTTGACAGACTTGAGTAGTACTTAAGTAATGTTAAGTAGAGTAGAGTAGAACTCAAAATCCCTTGAGTAGAGTAGAGTAGCAGCCACTACTCTACTCTACTCTACTCATTTAATATACTACTTCTAGTCTTACTACTCTATATTCTACTCTATAGGTATACTATTGCCTCATCTATCTATAATACCTGTTCTAACCGTAAGCTATTCAACGGGTTTTCCACTATTATCTTTTTTCTACTATTAAAAAACTCCTACTATATATAAATCACACTGTGAAGCTTCTTTATCCTCCACCTGCTATGAAACATTTAAACTCTGTGTACCGTATTCAGATATAGGTGTCACAGCTTAGGCTATATCTTATCCCGTCGACTCAATTCCCCATTTTCAAGACCATTCATTTTCTTCCGTCTCGGTCTCTCCCTCCTTTCCAACTCTTCGTCTGACCCGGGAGTCGAGATACGCTTTCGATGCATGACTCTATACACTAAGTCCTCCAATTTATCCAGTTTCTCATTCTGGGCAAGAACCATACTCTCCATCCTCACAAGTCTCTCCTTCTGGCCTTCTTCCCTCCTCCTAGTCCTCGCTTCCTGATCTCGTACGACCCTATGCTGTGTTAGTAACCGAAACACCACGCAGGTGAAAATCTAAGCTCAAGCTTATATTCACAGCCCAAAAGAACATAAAGTAAACCAACACCAGAGGTCAATAAAAAGGAGGAGGGAGGGGGGACAAAAGTGCAAACCCTCAAGCCCCGTAGCCCTCAAAAACCCTAAACCCTAAAACAACAAAATAAAAACAAAAACAAAAATAAACTCACGACCCAACTAAACTCAACTGCGCAAACAACACCCGACTCCCCAACGCCTCCCGCTGCCTCACAAGCTCCAAAGCCTTCGCCCTCACCAAAACCCAACTCATCGCGATATCGGTCCTGCCCTGAAAGCGTCGGGGGACGATGGTCCACCCCTTCTCCGAATCCCGCGCCGATTGCTCGGCTCGCACTTCTGCTTCGGTGAGCAGCTCGAGGATGCGCTCTTCGAGTTTGAGGAGTTGCTCCATTACGAAGTGGTACATTTCTTGGGGGATGGCTGTTTGGTTGGGGGGAATTCCTTCCGGTTTCCTCGCGTCTTCGTAGTCAAAGTCTAATCGTTCAGATGATGATGGATTGGAATCTATACTCGAATTCGAACTTGAATTCCCGTTTAATTTTGTCTCTAAACCGGAATTCCCACTCCCACTTCCCATAGCATTGGAAGCACCATTCTGCGAAATCAAATCGTGCATCCACGTCGACTCGGTCTTATACCACGACAAGGAAGCCTTGACCTGGAAATACTCCGTGTCCGCGTCGCGGAGGTATTTCAGACGCGCGTAGAGGGCGACGGCGATGGCGACGACGAAGGTGAGGATTCCTGCTATCGAGGCCGTGATGGAGAGGGGGGAGTCGGTTTGGTATGTGTCTGTCATTTCTTTCTTCTTGTTTCTTCTTGTGCTTTTTCTATTTTTCTTTTTCTCTCTCTGGATTGGATGGGATTGGATTGGAGGGGGTCCTGGGATTGAAAAGTTGGGAGAATTGAGCTGGGGAGGGAAATCTGAGGTTGTGAGTTCTGAGAGGCGTGGTTGAGGGGGGGGGGGGGGGTGGGGGGGGGGGGGGGGGGGTAAGAACCTTGCTCAATACGAGCTGTGGTTACGAGATTTTTGAGCTGGATTTCATCGTTCGTTTAGTGAGGGGGGTTCTGATGAGAGGGATCCAATTGACTTCTTGAAATAATTTCTATTACGAGGATCGAATAGGGTGAGAATGAATTAAAACGAAATCTAGGAACATGAATTCGAGGGAAATATGATGGAAGGAAGTTACATAGAAGTAAGATCTCGTTACTAAGCCCTCACCCCGCCCCCCGCCTGCAGCGTGCGGCACATTCAAAGCTTGATATTGCTTCTGGTTGGATTCTTATGTGTGTTATTACGACTGTTTTATTTTATTATCTTTATCGATGTTCCACAATTACTAGTCAATTGACGGGGAAAGTTGGCAGAGAAAAAAGTTCCACACTAGGTTGAATGGTGTCCGGTGGGATGAGTCTTCCGGTGTATCTGAATAATAAATAGTGAAATATTCGTATTTTAGAAAGTTGAAATGAAGAATTCAATAGACTTTACACGCTTTTAGTGACACACTTAAAAGTAGTAGGTTTATATTATATTATAGGATATGCTTGAACAGGGATATCGGTTACAGACCGCTAATAGGCGAGCGACCACTCTTCACCGACTTCTAGGTACGTCAATGTTCCAACTATCCCACCCCATCCTTTCAAGAAAATCCCATTCGATTTAAGGCTATATCTCTCTATCCAGAATATTCCCTGGATATCGCCCTAGAAGAATTCTTCTCACAGACCTCCGCAACTCGCGAAACATGCGACCTCAAAGCCAAAGATCTCGTCGGGGGAGAAATTATCCCCGTGACAGTACAAGGCAGCTGCAGCTACACAGTCTACGCCGGTCCTGAATTAAAACCTATCGTCCAATTCCGTCTCCGTTTTTTAATGCTTAAATCAGAGATTGCCACTCTGGCGCAAGAGATTTATGGGTTGTTAGCCCCGAACGCTGTATTCCACAGACAAGTGGGAGGACAAGTGGAAGAAGAGGGGAGAGAACCCCTTTTCATCTACGTTATGAATCAGATACCGGGGATCAGCTATCTAGATTTTATCCTCGCGAATGGGTTCCCTGAGAATTCCGAGGCGAACTTCGTGTGGCGGAAAACGCTTATGGTGGATTTGGCGCGGTATAGTTCTCTACCTCTCCTTACACTCGACCGTACTATAAAGATATCTCTTTTCTTTCTTACAGGAGCCATACTAACATCACAGTTTCTTCGCCCTCTCCTGGAAAGCCCCTCAAGAAATCAGTCCATCTCACCGGGAAAATATCCACCGTACATACACCCAAGATCTCAACCTCCTCCTCCACCATCTCCCCCCCCGCTTCCACCCCCTCATAAAAAACTGCCTCGATGCCCTAGAACCAATTCTCTCCCTCCCAATGGTCCTTCTCCATCGCGACTTCAGCACCTGTAATATCATAGTCGACTACACATCCTGCCACCTAACCGGTATCATCGACTGGACCGAAGCGGAAATCGGTCCTTTTGGTCAGAATCTTGATTCGCTACAGTCTATTACAGGAACACTTCATCTGAAAAATGGGTGGAGGAGGTATGAAGATTACGAGGCTTTGCAGGATATTTTTTGGTGCACGTTTCAGGGGGAGGTGGGTGAGTTGTCTGGAGAGACGAGGAAGGATATTGAGATGGTGAGGATTATGGGGTTATTGCTGTCTCGTGGATTTACGACGAGGCTTGGGGATGTAGTGGCTACTCCTATTTGTGATGATGAGGTGGGAAGGTATAATATGCTTTTTCTGGAAGGTTTTCTTATTCATCCTGCTACGAGGTTCGATGCTCTTAATTAACCGATGCGATAGTATATACTAGAGCAGAATTACAAGGTATCGTTAGAAGAGTAAGAATATATCGTATAGTATATTTATTAGATAGAGTAAAGTATAAATTATAGAGGTATAGATAAGAGCTATAGAGTTAAGTAAGCTAGAGCCTTTTAAAAGAGGAGATAAGATACTCTATAATCTCTAAATTCTAAAGTTAATTAAATTATATATAAACTACCTTATAAAATGCTCTATAACCTACTAGTAACTACTCTTATATTTTATTTATTTCTACTAAAAGCTATAGGTAGACTAACTAGAATTCTTTCTACTATTAATACCTCTCTAATATAAAACTACTAGAAACCTAGTCTTTACTATAAGACTTAATTACTATAAACCTATACCTTCTTACGAGTTTGAGTATAAGTCCTCTAAACTCTAAAAGTCGTATTTATATACTATAAAAGTTAATAGAGTACTTTGATTTACAGTAGTAAGTAAGTACATAGTAGTAAACAGTTAAAATATATAAAATAGTCGACCTACTATTAACCTACCGTCTTTAAGTCTAAGGATCACCACAAAGGTGAAGGGTAGCCACTTAAAGTACACTCTAAAACACAAACCTCAGCAAAACAAACATCTCACACCCACACCAAGAAATCCAGAATTTTGTCTCACCATCCCATCCCATTCTAACAACCGTACAAGTACCTAACCAGAAATCTAAAAAATAGCATACCCCCCCAACCACAAGAACCCCCCACAAAGCAACAAACTCCCCGTCGCCCACAGTACATCCAGCTCAATCACCGACCATATCCATATGCACCCCACAGGCGGACTCTGCTTCATCACCGCGTAATAGCTCTCCGAGTTTGTGATGTGGATCAAGTATGTCCCCGCCGCGACGCTGGAGAGGAAGAAGAAGAGTTGGTGTAGGGTGGTTTGGAGACGGGGAGGGAGGCGGGGGAGGAGGATGGGTGGGGTGGGGTGTGGGTGTAGGGCGTAGAAGAAGAGGAGGATTACTGGGTGAAAGGTGTTAGTGGATGTATATGTATATGTGTATATGGATGGGAGGGGGGAAGGGGAAGTACTCGGAAAAGCCTGGATGGTTCGGAGGAGGAGTTTGGACCATTCTATTTCCATCGCGTATTGGTTTGCGACCAAAACGTCCAAGGTGAGATGCAGCATGGTGAGAGAGAGACTCCAGAGGATGGAGTCTCCTAGTCGACCGACGAGAGGTTCTTCATCTGCGGCTTCTCGTTTCTGGGCGACGTCTAGGATTCCGGATTGGCGGGCCAGATCGAGGAGGGTGTTGTTTGTGGGGGTTGAGCGGTCGGGTTGCCTGAGCTTGATCTTGGGATCTTTGGGGATTCCTTTTTTGGCCATGATGGTGTTTGGAGCTTCGAACGTCGAGATGTGAGGTTTGGATTCGAGGGTCAGGAAAATGAGGTGGTGAGGTTCTGCTGAAGCCTTGTCATCCGATCTCGTGGCCTTGTCTCAGCCTTGCAGAAATGTCGAGAATACTCGTAGTTCACCTTGAGCATCGAGAGGCCAGATATGTTCTCCGCATGGAACCAATGGGGGGCGCGGCGGAGAATAGCAATTATGAGGTTATTTCGGGAGAATTAGTGCCCAGGGTCCATGGGGAAGGTTGTCATGATCTGCGGCCCTCTCCCAAGTCCACCTTCCCGCCTGCAGGTGCACCACACAGGGCTTGAAAGTGCTTGTCAGAGCTGCAAAGGGCTGCAAAGGGCTGCAATGCGCTGCGGTGAACCCTGAAGCTTCAACGTCAGACCCACCTAACTTTCCCCTCTGCCCCAGTGGCCACCAGCGGTCACCAGTGGTCACCAGCCAGTCTCGCCAGGTGTCTTCAACAGGGCCTCTCCGCCTCTCCTCCTCTATCTGTCGCCCCCTCCCCTCCCCCTTTTAAGCTTATCCTACATGAACCTACCCGAGATATTTATTTTTTTGACGTAGACGTACGAGTACTCGTACAAACTCATTCCCTCCTCCTCTCGCCCATTTCCATTTCCAATTCTGCGACACCAAAAACAACAAACACCCACTACCACCACGATGCAATGGTTTTCCTTCCTCGTCGTCCCCATTCTTGCCGTCGTCTGCTGGCTCTACACTGTCACCGTGGCTCGCTCGAGATTCCCCAAGTTGCGCAACAAGCGCATCTGTCTCCTAATCGCCCACCCAGATGACGAGGCCATGTTCTTCGCGCCCACCGTCCTGGCCCTCACAGAACCCGAATTGGGAAACCATGTCAAGATTCTATGTCTGAGCAGTGGTGAGTAGTCCCCATCCCCTCCTTCCCGCGCATCGCGCGCATGCGAATCCCCTCTAACAACATCTTCTATAAACAGGCGACGCAGACGGCCTAGGAGAAACCCGAAAGAAGGAATTAGTCAAGAGTGGTCTTGCCCTCGGATTGCGCAATGAAGACGACGTCTTCGTAGTCGAAAGCCCGTATGTTTTGTTTTCCCCCTCCCCATCTGCCCCTCATCCACTTTTGCGTCCCAAGATGTCCCAAGGCTGATCTGTGCTCTCTGCTTCTCCAGCGAATTCCCAGATAGCATGACCCAACCTTGGGACAAGACGAAGATCGCCACCCTCCTCTCCTCCGCCTTCGCGCCCAACCTCTCGAATCCTATGAGCAAGAAATCCGTCGACGCGCCCACGGCCACCATCGACGTACTCATAACCTTCGATGCCAGGGGCGTCTCCTCGCACCCAAACCACATCTCCCTCTACCACGGCGCCCGCCACTTCATCAGTTCCCTCATCCACAATAGACCCGGCTGGCGATGTCCGGTGGATCTATATACCCTCAACTCGGTCTCGATTTTGCGCAAGTACGCGAGTTTCTTCGATAGCATGACGAGTTTACTAGTGATGGCTTTGAGTCGGAAGAAGATGGGGGAGCACCCGAGTCCGTTGATGTTTCTGAGTGGGCCGAGGGAAGTGCGGATTGCGCAGAAGGCGATGACGGGTGCGCATCAGAGTCAGATGCGGTGGTTTCGGTGGGGGTGGATTGGGTTGAGTCGGTATATGGTGGTGAATGATTTGTCCTTGGAGAAGATTGCGGCGTCGTGACGAGGGGGGGATATTTCGAGACGGGGGTATCTCCGAAGAAAGGGAGTTAATGCCATATTTTTTTTTTTTGCTTTTCGTTGTCTATCTTCCCCCCCTCGAGGCTTACCAATTTGGACGAAGTGCGGTGTTTCTACATAAGGAGGATTGAATCATATGGCATGGTGGGCGTTCTTTTTGCACTTTTTCTGTACACAGATTTGCTTTTGTTGTTGAGGTTTTGCTGGCTTTTACATATACCTAGGGTTCTCCCACCATTAAGTCGTGGTTGAGATATTGTTTTTACGTTTATTATTTTGTAGCTGCTCAAGTTTTAACAATCGTCAAGATCAATCCTCTGAACGTCCTCAGTGATTTGCTCAACCCCTCCATCTTCACCAGCACCCTCAGAAATTTCTTCCTCGTTTTCGTTCTCGTCGTCCTCATCAGCTTCTGCTTCATTCTCATCATCCGAGTCATCGTCCCCGACATGACCAAAACCATAAACATGGTCGGGCTCGTCAACGAAATGCATAATGTAAAAGAAATTATTTTTATCATATAATTCCTTTTCATATGCCTTGAGTTGGGCAACTTCCGTGTCCTATAAGTGTAAACAATTAGCAAGAAGTAATAAACCCGAGAAATAAAAAAGATGCATGTAGACTTACAAAGCCATCCATTTCCTCCCAATACTCTTCCGTAACCGTATTTTGCATCCACCCCATTACATTAGACGAAAAACGAAACGCCGAATCCAAAAGGGCGATGGAAAACATACCTCATTGACCTTTCTCGAAAAACAACGCCCTCAACGCATCACGAACCTTCTCCATGGGGTCTCCTGGGGATACCATCCCAATCTCACTATACTTGTTCAAGAAATCCCTCGCGTGAACGAGTTGCTGAACTGACACTCGACGGGTCTCATGGCTTGAAACTTCTCATACACCAACCTGCTGCAACCAGCTAGCTAAATTCCTTGTCCTTCCTACCCACCAAAACCCCGTGAGGGAGGGAATTGAGATGGATGTCGGGCAGTAATTCGCAAAGTTGGGTTGGCGACGGGGGCGAAATACTCATAAGCTAGTTTTCATGGGGCCGAAGTTTTCGAGGAAGGTTTACGGGAATAGTTTCATGGGGGTGGGATCTTCTTCGTCGTCTGAGTTGTAGAGGGATATCATGATGAGGGGGGGATATTTTTCTGTGAAAGGTTGACATTATTGGGATCTTGGGGGATGTTAGGTTTTGAGATTTCGGAAATGAAATGGGGAGGAGGTCAATGAAGTTAGTTACCTGATGCTCTGGATTCCAGAGGTGAGGGGTGGGTATCTTGAGAGTTGTAGCTTTTATTGCACGCCGCGATTCAAGGAGAGAGAGGGTGGTGTCTTGAATGTGTCATGTCGCTAAAGACCTTCGTAAGCCAGCCTCACCTTCGCTTAGCCTTGTGTAAAGAGGCTTATTCAATTACAATCACCTACTTTGATCTCTATTCTCATTGGCTATAATTACAATCACAATCACAGAGGCGATGTACCACTGCTTGGCACTGCAAATCAAAGTGAAGCTACCCCTTCCGAATTAGACATAGCTCAAAGCAGTGAATGTGCACCACAATCAACGACTGGCTAGGTATAAATACAAGTGGTTCTGTGCCTCAACAGAACCTTTCAACAACAACAACAACAACACCATTTTCTGCTGACAGCCTTCAAGTCTTCAATTGTCCGATCTCTCACAGTTGTTCATTTCCATCACATCACATCTTCCTCGCAGGCAGACTCAGACTCAATCATACCTCCATTATGCCAGAAGACGTGGACCCCAGTTGTTCTCCTCCTCCTCCCACTGCTGATACTACTGCTACTACCGCCAGCAGCACATCGCCCTCACCCTCACCCTCACCCTCAACTCAAGGCCTTCCCAATCAGCGTACAACTCGCCCTACTCACGTTTTGGTGCTCCAGGACCGCATCCCAACGCAGACGACCCGTACGCAGTCCTTCGAAGTCGCGCGTTATCAATTCTAGAGGCGATGGGCTACGATCCTGCGACTATGGTTGAGCGCGGAGTGCTCTGGGCTGAGGATCAGGACCCCTTCGGTCACGTTATGCACTCGAGATACATGCAATTCCTTGGAACGTGCTTCCACCGCGTTATGGAAAGCTACGACGAGTTCCTCAGCGAGCAGGATTACGCTAATATGATCAATGGCAAAAGCGTGATTCCTGCGGCTCGCAAATTCGGCCTGGATTTACGCCGACAGGTCAAATATCCCGATGCTGTGAGTGCCGATTTTGATTTCCTTTCAGTAATCTTTCCTTACCTCCGTACTAACCGAGGTGCAACAGCTTATTGCGGCTTACCGACAGGAGCGCATCGAACCAACCCGCAACCACGGCACTACTTCACTCTTCTCCCTCCAACAACAAGCCATTGTCGCCGAGGTGAAAGGCTCGGTGACGTATATGGATGCTGCGACGGGCCGCCCAATCGATATCCGTACGCTCGGCGGTGGATGGCCTGCGCTGTACGAAGCATTCACTCGCAAGTCCACCCATGCCGCAGCCCTTAAAGAGAAATGGGATCGCGAGAATCCCCGAGCATCGAAGATCTGAGAGGCTGAGGTATTGTTATTTCGGGGTATGGGTTCTTAGCGGCGGGTAGAGTGAGTGAGGCGTTGCGTAAATCTTAATAATATTTCTTTTCGAGAGTACCTAATGATACCGAGCATTGTGAAAACTGTACTTAATGTGCTATAGTAGCTGTGTAGTGCAGGTAATATATAAAATGTAGAGGTATAGCGTGTTTCGAAGAAATATATTTCCTTTAGTTAAGATTATAGTAAGTTGCGATATAAGCTTCTATTGTTTTAAATAGGCGAGGAAAGTTTAGAAAAGTTTAAAAAAGTCTACATATTAAGAAGATTCCCTTCTCCTCCTTCTCCTTCTTCTCCTTCTTCTCTATCTCTTCCTTTCTATCTATAGTATTAAAATAGTCCTCTCTAGAAGTAGCTATTAAGTACTTACTATAGAGCTTACTTCTCTTCTCTCTTCTCTCTTCTCTCTCTCTTTTCCTTTATCCTTTATATCTCTTATTTCTAGAATTTAGTCTTCTTTATCTTCTATTCCTTCTCTATCTTACTCTCCTCTCTCCTTCTCTTCTCCTCTACCTCTACCTCTCTTCTTCTTATCTCCTTCTTCTCTCTCTATTATACTCTCTCTTCCTCTCTATCCTACTTCTCTCTCTCCTCTCTCTCTCTCTCTCTCTCTCTCTCTCTCTCTTCTCTCTCTCTCTCTCTCTTCCTCTCTCTCTCTCTCTTCTTCTCTTCTCCTCTACCTCTACCTCCTCTTCTCTATCTTATTATTATTATAAGTAGATAGTATATTATAATTTAATAAAATTTTAATATAAGAGACTAGCTTTATTAAAGTACTTCTTAAAAATAAGGTAGATATACTCCTTACTTCTAATAAAGTTATCTATAATCTTCTAGAAGTTAGAGGTATTATTTATATCTAGATATAGTATTCTAAATATATAAAAGGTTATTTACTACTAAATTATAAATTATAAATTATAAATTATAATTATAAAACTTGAAATATAAAGAGTATAAGAAGGTTTAAAACTTTTCTATTATTATTTCTATACTACTCTTACTTTTTCTTCTTCTCTCTTTATTTCTTTTCTCTTTCTTTCTTATTTATACTACTTATTTAATAATATTTTACTCTTTTCTAAAGAAGAAAGAGAGTTATAAAAGTTTTACTTCTCTAGAGTCCTTAGTTATTTTTCTTATCTAAAAGAGTATAAGTATAAGAATACAAGAGATAGAGGTTAAAAGGAAAAGAGAGAAGAAAGTAAGAAAAGATAGAAAGTAAGAAATAAACATTATAGAGAAAAGTTAGCTTTAGTATAGTTTTAGAAATATATATTCTACTTTAGCTCTTTCTTAATTTACTTCTTCTACTTCTTTTCTCTTTCTCTTCTAGTCTCTTTTTACTCTCTTACTCTCTTTCTCTCTCTTATTTATATTAAGAGTAAGAATAGACTAGTAGATAGTCTATCTAAAAGGTAGTAAAATATATAATATATATATAATTTTTAATAGTCTTATTATCTTAAAGAGAATAAGTAATCTAGCTAAAATATATCTTCTAGAGACTTTATATAGTTTTATATAAAGAGTAAAAGAAAGTATAAATTTAATAAAAGTTTTTACTTATAAAAAAATATTAATTTATAATTTAGTAGTAAATAATCTTTTATATATTTAGTATTACTAGAATCGCTTAGAATTAGTAATATATAATCTAGAATATTCTATATTTATATATAAATATAATCTTTCTCTTTCTCTTTTTAAGAGATTTAAGTATAATAAAAGTATTTTTTATATTAAGTAAGTTATATAGCTATTATTATAGCTATTAATAATTTTCTTTTAAGATATAGACTTTTTTAAACTTTTTTAAACTTTTCTTATCTATTTAAAATAATAGATAGTCTATCTTCTTAATAATACTTTTCTTAGCTAGAGACTTTAAACTAGTTATAAATTTAAGTAAGAAATTAATATATTATAACTTAATCTAATCTAATTAAGAGACTTATTATTTATACTTATTAGTACTACTTTAAGTAGTATTAGTATTACTTATATATTACGAATTATATATATATATAATAAGTAAAGACTAGATAGCGTTCTAATAGATTAAATACTATTATATACTCTTATAGTATTTAAGAATCGGTTAGATTAGCTAAGCGATCTTAGAATTTTATTTAGAATAGTTATATAACTATTATTAATTAGTAATAATTAACTAAGTATTACTAAGTTAGATTAGAATAATTAGAGTAATTATTATAATCTATAGAGAATAGAGGTTCTATATAAGACTAGTATATCTACTCTTAGATAGAAGCTTTATATCTAACTTAATATTATATTATTATTACTATCTTAATAGCTTTATAGTTAAGTAATAAGTTTACCTCTAAGTAAATCTAACTCGATATAGACCTCTTTATAAGTAATCTAATCTAACGAGACTTAGTTAGCTAGTTAGTTTAAGAATTATTATATTATAGTAATAAGTTAGTACTATAAACTAGTAACTTAGATATAGATATAAATATATATAATAAAGTAAAGATATACTATCTAAGAGATTAAGAAAGCTCTAATACTTATAATACTTAATAGCGCTAGCTTAGACGCTAACCTCGCTTACTTCTAGTAAAGTTATAATATAAATAACTTATATATTTATCTAGAAGCTAATAATACTCTAATCTATATTAATTAGATATTTAATTAAATTCTTAATTAATCTTTACTTATACTAATTATTTTATCTATAAGATCTATTAGTCTTTTCTCTACCTTCTTACTAATATATAACGATTCTTAAACTAACTAAGTTAAATAAGTCTTATTAGATTAGTATATAAGAAGAGATATAAATATATAGACTATTTACTTAGAGGTAAACTTATTATATAACTATAAAGCTATTAAGATATAATAATAATATAATATTAGATTAAGTATAAAGCTTCTATCTAATAATAGATATACTAGTCTTATATAGAACCTTTATTCTTAGTTAGAGTCTCTCTCTTAAAAGAGAGTTCTAAATATTAAAAACTCTATAGTCTCTAAGAACTCTATTATATAGAGACTCTATTATATAATCTTCTATTATAATAAGATTCTATATTATCTAGACTATTACTTAATAATACTTCTAAGAGTTATATATAAATAGTATATTAATCTATTAGAGTACTATCTAGTCTTTACTTATTAGATATTACTATATAATTTATAATATAATAGACTATAGAAACGAAGACTATAGTAGAGGTCTATTTAGATATTATTATTAGAGATTTTAGTTTAGAGTTTACTCTTTTAAATATATTAGAGCTAAATGTTATAAATTATATATTTAGTAAGATAATAAATAAAGACTAGATAGCGTTCTAATAGATTAAGTACTATTAGAAACTCTTATAGTAAATAGAGATACTTAGACTAGCTAAGTATCTAGAGATTTTATCTATATATAATTATATAACTATATTAGCTCGCTAGTTCGCCTAGCGATTAAGCGAGTAGATTACTAGCTTAATAAGTAAGTAGGCGATACTAAGAATAGAAAGGTTCTATATAAGACTAGTATATCTACTATTAGATAGAAGCTTTATACTTAACTTAGTTTACTTAGTTATTAATATCTTTTAGCTTTAACTACTTTATATAAGTAATAAGTTTATCTCTAAGTAAATAATCTATAATATAAACCTCTTTATATAGTAAATAACTTATTAAAATAATACCTTTAGTTAGATAGATTAATTTTCGTTATATAGACTATTAATAAATATCTATTCTAAGCCTTAGTATTAGAACTTATAGTAACTACTAATAAATTAGACTATAGAGATGTCTATTTATAAGAAGATTCGATTATTCTCTCTATAGTCGAGTTCTTACTACCTTATATACCTAGTCTATACATTCTAGAGAGTTCTACTAAGAGTACTCTTAAAGGTTTTATTAAGTTAATACGTTATAATTAATATATTATATTACTAATTAAGATTATATACTTATATTACTAGAGTACTCTAAGACTTACTCTATAGATATAACTCTTAATATTATCTCTCTCTCTACTCTTATAGGTAGGTATCTAGAGCTACTATACTCTCTAATTTAGTAGTAGATTTCTATATTAGATTTATATAGCTAGTCTATTTAACCTTATACTTAAGACAAGTATAAGAGCCTCTCTCTAGAAGCCTTTTCCGCGTCTAGTCTAAAACTCTCTCTATCTACTACTCTATAGAATTATCTACTAAGATTATAAGTAGTTAAGTATTATTTATAATTTAACTAGATAATAGATCTATAGCTACTAGCCTTAATAAATCTATACTAAAGATGTTATAGATCTCTAGTAGAGTGTCTAGTCTATATATAGATAGACTAATAACTTTAATTACTATAAACTTAGTAGATAAGCGTCTAGCTTTTTACTAGGTTTTCTAGTCTATATATTCTATAGACTAAAGTAAACCTTATCTCTAACCTTATATATAGAAGTAGTCTTCTATAGACGGTTTACTTAAGTTTCTTAGTTCTACTATACTCTTACTATTAATATCTAAGTCTATTCTATAATAGTCTTAATTCTTACTACTATTACTTAGCTCTTTTAAATTAGAATCTTTATATATATAGATGCTATAACGTTTATTAGAGAGTCTATTATCTATAATAGATAGCTATAGCTAAGTTAGAAAGAGCTTATATCTATTAATATTAAATCTCGTTTATTAAAAGCTAGCTATACTACTAGTAGCTAGTTAGTCTAGTTATCTTATACTAAATTAATCTATTACTAAAGAAGTGTTTTAATTTCGATATTTATCTATTTTATTAATCTATCTATTTATAGATAAAAGACTATAACGTTTTTCTCGAGTAAGCCGATTATCTAGATAAGCTAATTACTTAAATACTAAAACGCGACACTTAACTTAAAATTAAAATACTACTACTCAACTAAGCTAAACCCTCTAATAAAGAGAGTCGTATTCTTTTAGCTGTCTAAGCCTTTAATTCAGGTTATTTAAGAAGTATATAAGCTTGTATTAAAGTCTATAATATATCTTATATAACTCTCTATAACCGAATACACGGAATCTCTTCGCGACGCGATACTCCTTCTAATACTTAAAGACTTACCTCTAAAGAGGAGCTAGCTATCGTATAATATATTCTCGACCTAGACTTATATAGGTTCTCACCTCGACTAGTAGCTGTTTAAGAAATAGTAGACCTTCTTCTCTCTAAACGCGACGCGCCTCTAGTAGGTAAGAATTAGACTTCTACCTTTATTAAACGTTATATAGAGATTAAAACAAAATTCAGCCGTAAGTATAATTATAAAAGAGTGTAGTATAAAGACTCTATAGTTATTAGAGACTAGTTTAGGCTAATATAAAATATAATTACTAAATATAGAATTATAGAGAAGAATATATATAACTTTAATAAAGCTAGGTTTCTTATAAGAGTTATTACGACTACTAGAGTTGTTATAAGCTCGGAGTTAAGGAATCGTCTAAAGACTTCTTAGCTAGGAAATAGAGAGTAGGTTTTAATTATATAAGGTATAAACTTATATAGTTAGATACTTTCTCTATTTATTATTTTCAAGAGATAGTACTACCTCTCTACTTAGTATAAGAACTTAGAACTTCTATAAGACTAGATAATTATACTAAGTAAGAATAGATAGACGATAAACGAGATTAGATTTAAGTAGATTTAGTACTTTAATAAGTATATAAAGAGTTATATAGTTAGACGATATAGACTTCTTATTCTTAATAGCTATAAGTTATATATTTTAGTTTAATTTTAGTAATACTATTAGAATAATAGTATTATTACTCTCTATATACTACTATACTTATCTTA